>CAUYLZ010072167.1:0-38838 GCA_963573645.1 Pithecia hirsuta | reverse complement strand
CTGTGATTGCATTTGGTTTGCCAGTATTTTATTGAAGATTTTTGCTTTGATGTTCATCATGGATATTGGCCTGTAGTTTTCTTTTTTTAGTTGTGTCTCTGCCAGGTTTTGGTATCAGGATGATGTTGGTCTCATAAAATGTTAAAGAGGATTCCCTCTTTTTGTATTGTTTGGACTAGTTTTAGGGGCAGTGCTGCTTTTCTAAGGAGCTTAATACTTTTTAAGTTTCTGATTCAGTTTTGACCTTTGTTGCCAATCAGGCATCTATATCATCCAATGCTACTCTGATTAAAGAAGCTACCAAATATCTCCAAAGTAATTTGTTATCATTTGTTAAAAGATAATTTATATTCTAGAATTTTCTTTTTCATTTTACAATTACTTTATCACCCAATGAGTATAAAAAATGCCTCATTTTTATTCACACCTTAGATCCTGGTGTGTTGAGCCCTACTGCTTGGTGAGAAACTTGATAGTGTTTTCCTAAGCTTTTCTTTCTAAAATGTTTCCAAGAATGTCTCAATATTATGAAGAACATCTCATTTTTGTCAAATTATGTTGATTATGAAACAAATATTCATTGATTTTAGTGAAAAGTATAAAGAATAGTACATTAAAATATTCCAACCTCAAGGGAGATATTTCCGATTTCACATCTCCTCTTGAGAACAAACAGTTCTCCTGATTCCCACACCTTACAGATTTTGCAGTAAACAGTTGATCCACAGCTAGCTAATGCTGAGATCTCACCATGTCTCAAAGATTTTTGTATTTACATTAGAGCTCAGACTGATAACCCATCATTGCATACAAGCTATCAAAACTGATTGACTCACATTTCTCTCTCTCTTCAGTACATCCTCTTTGTGGTAAGGGCTTTCTTGCTGGCTTGTTCAGAAGTGATAAAGTATTCTCTAGAACTTATGTGTTGCATCTCACAGGAAGTACTGTCTTACTTATCATACATGAATGAGAGCAAGAATTCTTTGAGAACTGCTTCGGGGAACATATTGTAAGTCTGTATAGAATTCAAGCAAACCACAGCAAAGAGCTAAACAATGTAGAATTTACCACTGCTGTTTAGGAGAATAAGTGCAAATATTTCTCATATGCTTGGTATGTGCTATTAATTGTAATTCTGCAGTTGCATGAACATAAATGAATACTGGTTAATTTAATCATAAAAGGATCTTCTCTGGAGGATATTAGCCCACACAAATATTGAGAAGGTTTGAGAATGAGACTAGTTTATAAAAATGCTGCAGTAAAGCCTTAGGGTCTATGTAGGCAGCACAAATCAGCAATGTTGATAGAGCACCACCAATTGCATGAATGGAGTCCATTTATTTTTCTCATTCTTATGTCATTGGACTCACAGTTCAAATTATTGGGAATAACAGTAGCATTTACTTACACTCTGCTAATTCTCTGCTGTGCTCACTTTTTGGCTAGAGAAGGCAGGTCTCTTGATTTACATACCAGTCAGAGCATCACATGGTAGGAAAGAGGGTGCCGTATTCAACAGAAAGGGGAAGAAATGCAGTGTGTGTGTGTGTGTGTGTGCGCGTGTGTGTGTGTGTGTGTGTGTGTCATAAAGTGCTTATGACTGAATCCTAGTCCTCATTACTGCCAATTCTGACAGAATTGAGGTTATAAATAATTTGGCTTTATCCTGAATGCAGGGTTCTGCTCACCAACCTAGGTTCCTCATTTAATTGTAGTGGATTTTGACTCATTAATATAGTTACCCTTTCTTATAATCTGGCCTTAGAAATGTTCAATGAGGCTTATTTTGTTTTCATAGTCCTGCAACTTAAAAGAGTATTAGATTCTCTATCTCTAAGCTGTCTCCTCAATTAAAGGTTGTAAATATGTGAATACAAGGAGCAATCCCCTCCCACACCGCAGCGTAAGTTCTTTAAAACCAATAGATAGGTTGAAAAAGGAAGAGAGTGAAACCCAAGTCTACCTTTGTTAGTACCACCAGCACTACCAACATGCCCTTTTTGTGTAGTTCTTTTTTTTTTTTTGAGACGGAGTCTTGCTCTGTCACCAGGCTGGAGTGCAGTGGCTCACTGCAACCTCCGCTTCCTGGGTTCAAGCGATGCTTCCGCCTCAGCCTCCCAAGTAGCTGGAAACACAGGTGTGTGCCAACATGTGTGGCTAATTTTTGTATTTTTCGTAGAGACGGGGTTTCACCATGGTGGCCAGGATTGTCTCAATCTCATGACCTTATGGCCCGCCTTGGCCTCCCAAAGTGCTGGGATTATGTGTAGTTCTTTTCTATGATGTATCAACTTAATGTGAATTATAGTTAGAGTTCTTGATCCTCCGTATAAATAGCAACAAACGTAACTATGTATTTGGTCTGCAATTATCAGGGGCTCCTAAATTTATTTCAGTAATTAATGTGAGATTCAATATGACCAGTCAAGATTAGAGAAATATTTAAAGAGAAATTCTTTTGTAATTTTATTTAATAAATCCTGAAATAATTAATATGCCTGAAAATAAATTTTAAGGGCAATGCAGTGTCACTTCAAAATGATTTACCCCTGTATATTATTCCAAAATTACAATAAAAATACCAACCAGAAACAAAAGTGTAAATGAAATGAAACCTGGCTTTATAAAATGTTTAAAGTGTGCAAAAGCGGTAATTGTCCACAGACTTTGTGGATTCGTTCCACGGTGCTTCTATATAGCAGAAAAGCAATGTTTCATAATACTTATTCAGAGAAACAAGAGTTGATAAACCTCCCATGGGACTTGGATTGCATGAATGACACTTACTGAAACCATCATATCCTCAAGATATTTAGTTAATGTAATATAAATAGAGAACCTACAAAAAAAAAATGTGTCTGTCAATACTAGAAATTTAGGCTAGCACAAAAGCAATGAAATTTATCAGTAAGTCACCCTAAGATTGGATTCTCTTGTTGAACTCACCCGTCTCTGTCAGTGCAAATACATAAAATTTGTATTAGCAACATTCTCATTTGCTTTTCTAGCATCAGAGGACTGATGCAAAATTGGGAAAAGGAAACTTGCATCTTGCATGTGGCAGTTTTAAAGTTTCTCATGATTCCTTCCTTGTTTCATAATGTCTTGGCCAGTATCTTCTGATTCTGTCTGCACACAGTATGCACATAATTAATAACTCCTTTCAGGATTTTTATTCTTTTGCTAGCTCAACTGTACTGATCTTCTGAACTTACTTCTTAGTTGCAGCAGGATTGATTGCAGTAAAGAAAAGATCTAAAACCCCATGCTACTAGCTGACATACTTTGGAAAACTCTTAAGAGGCCCTCATTTCCGGCTTGGCTATAAATTACCAATACTTCCTTTTGGCAAAAAGAAATCTGTTTTAATTTTCTCATTTTTTTTCTTTTCAGTTATTCTTCAAATAAGTACAAAAGGCAGCTACAGACATTTTTTAAAAGTAAAAACTCTGAATGAAGTTTATATGGAAATATACAGGACTAAAAGAAAAAAAGAACTTTGAAACAGCAAAAGAACCCATGCACTGAAATTGGATGGATGCTTAAGCTAAAGCAACTCAAGTCTTATATAAGTTGACATCACCTTTTGTTTGCCTGCTTCCATTACCCCTTGGGAATGTCTGCTTTGTTGTAATGAGATCTCCTCGTATCCTTGAAATCCTCCTCTAACCCAGATAAAGTAATCCTCTTGTAAGCAGACTCGGCTTTTGTGCCAACATTTTCTTGAAGTTCTGCTTCCCTTTTTCTAATGAATACCACCAAGATTACTCTTTCTTTTTCCTAAAGGTCAACTCATTTTTTGTCTAGAAACTCATCTTCATCTCAAGAGAACCTCTATGGCTATGGTCAAGTTCACACTTGCACCCTGCTGAGCAGCCAGCATTCAATGATGGGTATGGTGGTGGAGTGAAATAGAAAATGATATATAGATGTGGGCAACAGTTGCCTTAAGGCAGAACAGCTCATAGTGCTGATTCTGAAATGATTGCATAAAAATAGTCATCTTACTCATCTTAAATACCTATCCTCCAGGATAACCACCTAAGTCCTCCTTCATGATATCTCTTTTAAAATACAACATATCAAGCAGAAATTGATATTTTAATGAAATTTGAGTAAAAAAATTGAGAAGATTTATATTATACTATACACAGCACACATTTTTTACTAAAAGACATTTCTTTTAAATCACGTGTCTTCTCATTCTCCCTAGTTCTTTCTTTCAGACCTCCTCTTAACTTCACAGTTTTTTTTTTCCCTCACATTGCCTCCACTCTCGTTCTCTTGTGATACTGGGACTGGTTCCTGCTCCTCTATATGCCCTGTGGTGACCTCACATACTCCCATCAGCAGGAGACATATGAAGCCAACAATAAAACCTAACAAACCAAGCATAAAACATGACAAAACCCAGCCTTCCTTTAGGGGGAAATCCTACTCTTAGTAATATTTTAAACCAACTATTTAATTTATTTATTTGCATTTCCTGTAACCTAAACTGAAAATTCAAGCTTTCCATGGTATATTATCTCATGAATGAATTCCACTAAAAGCTGCTCTTTCCTCCACATTCACTCTACCACAGTTGTTTACCTCCATGAAGACATTTTATAAAATACTGGCAGGAAATCATTGCCCTAATGTTTAATTAATTAGAGGGTAAGCTGAAGTCTGAAGCTGCAGGTGTGAGCTGCTTGAAATCTTTTCTTATTTTTTTTAATAGTATGGTTACCACTGTGTCTCACTGGAAGTAAATAGACAGCGCTTCTAGATCCCAGATATCTTAAGCTGGGACTAGCTAATTGTATCAACCAGTTTGAAGAATACCCCCTTGAATTAAAATGATCATACCATATGATCCAGCAATCTTACTATTGGGCTTTTACCCAAAGGAAAGGAAATCAGTATGTTGAAGAGAAATCTGCACCCCAGTGTTTATTGCAGCACTATTCACAATTGTCATGATATGGAATCAACCTAAATGTCCAACAGCAAATTAATGAATAAAGAAAATATGGCATATATACATAAAAATTATGAAGTTCTGTCATTTGCAACAACATGGATGGAACTGGAGGAAATTATGTTAAGTGAAATAACAGAAAGTTAAACACTGCATGATCTTCCTCATATGCAGAAGCTGATCTCGTAGAAGTAAAATGTAAAACAGGTTACTACAGGCTGGAAAGGTTAGAGGGAAAGGAGGGATGGGGAGATATTTGTTAAGGGACACAATCTTACAGCTAGATAGGGTGAACAAGTTCTAATATTTCATAGCACTGAAGGATGGCAGTAGTTAACAATAATACATACCTTTAAATAGCTAGAAGATACTTAATGTTTTCAACACAAATAAATGATAAAAGTTAAAGATGATAGACATTGTAATTACCCTGATTTGATCACTATACACTGTGTGTATCTAAATATCACCATGTATCCCATAAACATATATAACTATCATGTGTGAATTAAAAAATATTTAAAAACTATCAGTTCATAAAGTAATTTCATTGTGTAGAGACCCTGTTAACTGAAATTGCAATAAAATCATCAGTCTTTAATCTCATTAGGATAAATATATAATAACAATAGTAAATAAAATCATGTTCAGGATTATTCTTCAACTTCAGACTTTCTCAGAGGTATTTATTACCACATTTTTGAGGCATTTCTCTCTTTTGGGTTTCCAATACTAAATAATGTACTTTTTGTAGGCAGTAACAGCATCTGTGTATTTCCCTTATAATTCATTTATAATTTGTCCTGCATAACTGCAATCGAGTTTAATATTACATTGATATAATTCAGTCTAATTGCCTTAAAGGACAAATTACAAAGCCAATGCTTGTGTCAAGTTACAAAGGCGATGCTTGTATTCAAGTATACCTCAAAGAAAAAAAAAACACCTTTTTTCTTCTTTATTAAATAGATTATCTTCAAAGCAGGAGGATATTTAATAAGAAATAAAACTAATATGAAAAAAAAGGAGTAAATGTCAGGTACTGAAAGTAGTAAGCCGCTAATAATGACTTACCTAAGATTTCAAGAGACGTGGTTTCTAATGTTTATCCACTCATTAAACACTGTGCTAAGTTTTGACATTTAGGTTTTGCCTACTACTGGAATTTAAATGAAAATAATGGTCCCTGAGGCTTAGTAGGTAATACTGTCTAGAATAACTAACCACTGGTAAATATAAGTATGCAGAGTTTGCTAAAACGTAAGTTTGATTTAACATTAATTTATATGTGTGTATAACAATATGCCTGTGTTTGGATGTGTATGTGTTTGTGTTTGTGATTGTGTGTGCTATTCTTTTCAAAATATATATTTTAAATTTGTGACACTTACCTGTTGTTTTAGTTTCAAGATATAATAGATACAATATAATCTCATTCACTCTATATTTGAATCTATCGGTGTATAGTAACTGCTGATTGCTTCACTATCCTTAATGAGTATTATAGTATATTGTTTGTAAGACTATGAAATATGCCAGTTCATCTAGACTTGACTTTTATGAAGTGTTAAGCAGCAGATGTTAAGTAAGAGATTGCCAGAGATAAGAATTGGGCCTTACACAGTTATGAAGCTGACTTCATAAGAAACCAGTTCATTCTTATTGTATGATGCTTCTAGAATTTTTTTCCTGAGGTTATTTTGGCAGCACTGTATGATATTTTCTTGATATTTTTGAAAGTGAGAAAAATAAAAACAGCTAGAAAAAAATCAATAAAGAACTCTTTTAAAATAGTGTTTTTAGTCAGAGTGAAAAGGGCAGGTTATTAACCTATTGGTAATGGTTTAACATATTTATGAAAGAATCCAAAACTGTTAGAAGCAACATGTCTCACTGTGACAAGATGGCAATCATCTCTGTTACCTCTAAAGTACTCATAATTAAAAGATTTAGTGAAATCTCTCCTTTTCCATGTGACAACAAAAGTGATTTTAGGTTGAGAATGCATCTGCAGGTGTGGATGATTAATGATAGAATCTAACAATGTACAGTTAGCCAAATCTCAATGGCATCAATGCTAGCTGTACCTGATTAGTGAAGGTAGAGAATTAAAATCTTTCATTTGTAATTTTAGACAATCCCGCATGAACTGATAAGCATAATTCTAACTTATTAAGGAAAAGTGACATATTAGGAGAATTAAGCATTTGTATTCATTTGTATTTTATGACTCATTTATATCTAGTTTCTCCCTCTAAGAAAAATAAATGTCTTCAACTTTTAAGTTCAGAGGTACATGTGCAGGATGTGAAGGTTTGTTACATAGGTAAATGTGTGCCGTGGTAATTTGCTGCACAGATGCATGCCATCATCTAGATGTGAAGCCCAGCAACCATCAGCTATTCTTCCTGATGCTCTCCCTGCCCCCCACTCCCTGGACAGGCCTCAGCGTGCATTGTTCCCCAACTTGTGTTCATGTGTTCTCCTAATTCAGCTCCCACTTTAAGTGTTTACTTTTCTGTTCCTGTGGTAGTTTTCTGAGAATAATGACTTCCAGCTCCAACCATCTCCCTGAAAAGGTCATGATCTCATTCGTTTCTATACTGCATAGTATCCTATGGTGTTTATGTACCACATTTTCTTTATCCAGTCTATCATTGATAGGCATTTAGGTTGATTTCATGTCTTTGCTATTGTGAACAGGGCTGCAGTTAACATATGCATGCATGTGTCTTTATAGTAGAATGATTTATATTCCTTTGGGAATATACCCAGTAATAGGATTGCTGAGTTAAATCGTGTTTCTGCTTCTAGGTCTCTGAGTAATTGCCACCCTGTCTTCCACAATGGTTGAACTAATTTACACTCCCACCAACAGTGTAAAAATGTTCCCTTTTCTTCACAACCTCACCAACATCTGTTGTTTTTTTACCTTTTTCGGTAAGAGCCATCCTGACTGGCATGAGATGTTATCTCATTGTGGTTTTGATTTGCATTGCTTTAATGATCAGTGATGTTGAGCTTTTTTTCATATGTTTGTTGGCCACATGTATGTCTTCTTTTGAGTAGAGCTTCTGCACAACAAAAGGATAAAACAAAATTTTTAGATTATTTTTCCAAGCTATAATTGTATTATACATTCTGAATGTTGTTAAAATATGAGGAATGTCTTAAATTATTTATTTTACAAAGACTTTACTTTTACATATTGCAAAATACGTTTGAACATGAACATTACAAGTGGAAAAATATGCCTGAGAATATGCATTTAATGGCTCTTCCTAAATTAAGTTGCTTAAGCTTTGGAATGTAGCTGAAGAGCCAATAAATTACAAGTAACTTTAAATTTATGTAATATTATATAGCTGTAAAAACATGTATGTTTCATTTATTTGAGGTTTGCACATTTCCATTTCTTTTATATATTCCTCAATAGCTTATAAAATAGACGAGGAAAAATCATTATCTGAGTAGACTCATGGGTGGCTTTTCTGGTAGATGTTTTACATTTAACAGCTGACGTTCATAGCAGGTTTTGCATTGCACTGAATTCCACCAAATACTTATAAAGTATTCAGATCCTTTCTTTTTTGCAATGTGGTACAGTAAGGTAGATTTTTAAGCCTGACTTTGCCTGAATTTACATATACAGATACTTTTCATTTATTAATTTATATTCAGATAGTGATACTGACCATTCTTAATGTGTAAGCAAACAAAAGATGCCTTTTGAAAATTTTAAGATGAAAGTGTGAATATAAATCAAACCTCAAAGTGTTTTCTGCCTGCTGAGTTTAAATATCAGCATAAAAATATTTATAATTGTGCCGAATTTGTACTTATTAAAATAAATGTCTGTTTGCTTGGTGTTTTTTCACACTGGCAATTTTGTTAGGCTCTAATCCCTTTAGAGTTTGTGGAATTAATACTAGCATGCAACATTTTTTATAATGTCTGAACCAACTCAAGCCTAATTATAAAATTTACTTCAAAACAAAGCTGTATATTTTCATCACTCAATTTTGGCTGGCTTGAACCGTTAGGTTTTAGAGTGATTTGTCTTACTGTAATAACCTTGAAATGATGGTTTGGGAAAATAAGTTATATTATCAAATGTCTAACTAAAAGCTATTCAGTTACATCCTGAAACAGAAAATAAGAAGACATAAATATGTTTTTCTTCAAATTGATCACTTTGACAACATGATTACTGAGAAGTCTCCAACAGATTTGACGGGGCTAAGCCTATCTAAAATATTTTCCTCCTTTCTCTTTGCCAACATCTCTCAAAGCACAAACAGATAGACAGTTAACTTCAAATAGAGTTCACAAATATTGGGGGATATTAAAGCAGTATTTTGGCAAAAATAGACCATGAAGATTAAATTATTCTCATACACATGAATTAAAAGTACCTAGCTGGTCCATGATGGGTGTGTCAGTAGTGTGGTAGGCTACCAAAACAGATAGCCAAGGGGTAAGCCTGGCATTTCAGAATATCAAGAACAGATGTAATTTGAATAAGTTCCAAAGTCGATAAAAATATGGGCACAACAATATCATGTAATACTTTTGTAAAAGCCAGCTGGCTATCCTAAAAGCAAAACCTAAAAATTATCATTAAAATCTTGCAGGAGGACACACATTCAAAGAAATGTTAAACAATCAAAATTCAGGCAAGGCAAAATAAAGACAGCTCTGGGAGTCTACTAAAGAGGAACTCATGAGCATATGTTTTGGGTAATTTCTGTTGTGATTAATTAACTGCATTTAATTTCCCTCCTTGTCAGTTTCAATAGCATAGTCCAATTGGTTAATTGTTTTAATTGTTTCCTAAGTCAAGCCCAAGGCCAGGGGAGGGTGAGAAAATTACTTGATTGACAGAAGTTCCAATTCTTTGTGTACTCGGGGAGATTTTAAAAACTGGAGTACTCTTAGTCAAAGGATGGGAAATGTATGCGAGGCAGGTACAAATCCTAAATGTCCACCTCACAGCCTGTGTTTCAGGCATCATTGAACTAAAATGAGCACTTTAACATGGCTGAATGTAGTTTCTGAAAATGATGGCTCTATTAGTGTCAGCCTTCAGATTTTACTCTGGAATTTAATATCATTCATGAGAAAGTAACTGGGGGGAAAACTTCAGTATTTAGGAATGAGTACTAATAAGATTAAATTTTTGTCATTCTAGTAGAAAATGAGCTCTGCATCTAATCTGATCACTTGTAACCTTACTAAAAAAATCAAAATCAATAATAGAGTGAAAGATGAATATAATATCTCATGGTATCAAGGTCATAATTTGAAACTGTTAGCAGAATCAATTAACTCATTAGAAAGGGATTCTCTAATGTAAATTCAGACACAAATGCCCCAGGCCAGTTTTCTATGCCTTAGAGCAGCTCTTTCTGATAGAACTTTCTTCAGTGATGGAAATCTTTCTGTATCTGGATTGTTTGATGTGGTTTTTGGTAGCTCATGTTGCTATTATGCTGTTAAAATGTGTTTAGGATGACCGAAGAAGTAAATTTTTAATTTATTTAATTTGAATTAATATAAATAGATAATATGTGTATAGACTACAATACTGGACAACAGAGTCTATCAGTTTTTAATTCCAGTTAGGGAAGGAACCAGAAATTTAGAACTACAGACAAAAAGGTATTCACTAAAGAATTAGAGAAACATACTGCTAGAAGGAAAGAAGGATTGTGTCTATCAGTGCTGTGAGCTGCAAGAATAGATTTCACCCTGACTGGCTTATACAGGAAGAAATATTGTTGAGGGATACATATACCAGTAGAGGTGGCCTACTGACCCTTGGGCACTGGATTCTAGAAAGTTCATCACAACTACTTCCCAAAGATGGACGTTCTGATGCCACCTTTAGCAGAATAGATTTGTATTGATGTTTCCTGTATGTATATGGTATTTTTGGATCCCAGTTTGCATGCTAGCATCCTAGCATGGAATTTGAGATACAAACTAGATATAGTTGTATCTGGCTTGTAGGTCATAGGAAACGAAAGGTCAATGAAGACATAATCTTTGAGGGAGAAGAATGCAAGGGAGAAAATGGAAAAGGTAGTCATTTAACATGTATTTGCTGATTTTTGTATGATATAGTTCCAGAAATGACAAATAATATGGGTAATTGAAAGACACAAAGGCCAGGAACAGTGGCTCATGTCTGTAATCCCAGCACTTTGGGAGGCCAAGGCGGGTGGATCCCCTGAGGTTAGGAGTTTGAGATCATCCTGGACAACATGGTGAAACCCTGCCTCTACTAAAAATACAAAAATTAGCCAGCCATGGTGGAGGGTGCCTGTCCCAGCTACTCAGGAGGCTGAGGCAGGAGAATTGCTTGCACCCAGGAGGCAGAGGTTGCAGTGAGAGGAGATCTGTCCACTGCACTCCAGCATGGGCTACAAAAGAGAAACTCCATCCCGCTCAAAAAAAAAAAATAAAATAAATAAAAGAAAGAAACACACAAAACTTTAAAATATATATTATGGATATAGCAAAGTATGATACAGAGGGGGAATCACCAGGTTTTCTACTGAACAAGCATATCTTAATTCATCTTGACTTTTACCTTGTCCTTCCCAATCTCCTATTACTTCTCTATTATTTAAGTAAGACTTTGTATAATTAATTTCCTGAAATTATAAAAATATTTATTGGAGACACATATGTATTAGTTAGCCAAGTAAAATAAGATAAGCTTAGGTTCTGACATTCTGGTTGTAATTCAACACCCAAATGCAGTGCATGATACAAAGCAGGCACCCAATAAAAGAAGTCATTGTCAGTCATCACTGTAATCATCATCATCACTATCATTATTTGCTAGATATTGATTTAGTTGCAAAGACTAATATGACATGGTCTTTTTCATCAAATGAAGAGAATAAAGTAGCCAGTGTTTGCCACGTTGAGAGCAAAGAGAAACACATTGCCTTAGAAATGTGAAAAGCTAAATGATGTCATTGCATTCCGATTTTTCTCTAATTCATTTCTAATAGTCTTTTTGATAGAAATCTGAATGAGATGACATCTGGAAAAGCTGAAGTTGAAAAAAAAAAGTATGCCACAAAAGGCCCATGAATAAGGAAAGGAATTATAGAGGAAGGAAAAGGATTTCCAAAGCTATAAGGGTATTTAAAACTATAGTCTGTGTAAGAGACTCGACACAGCTCATGGGTGTGCTAATGGGGATCACTTTACAAGTGACATGACACGGGTTTGGAGAACTAACAAGGACAAGGTCAAGGAAGGTTAGATATGCCATTTAAGGCACTTGGGTTTGGTGCTGTAGGTGATAGTAAAGCATGGAGGGATTTGAAGGAATATTTTACCCCGTTCAAAACCTAAAACTGAAGCAAAAGGAGAAATTAATGTAAGAGTCAGATTCCAATTATTTGGGACGTGGGGTGCTCTTCACTTCTTCATTCATATTCACTAATTTTTCAAAGTGGTCCTTTAGTCTTACTCATTTCTTAATTATTTCATAACACTGCTTAGTTTCTTTGAGATCCTGAGAATATGAACTATGCAGAATATGATCCCAGCCTTGAACTATGTTCCTAAATATGTTTTGATTTGTTGCAGTGTTAGCACGTGCACTTTCTCAAGTAGACTGTAATCTCTCTGTGAATGACATCATTTTGTAGGTAAATTAACAGAGAACAGAGCTCAGCGGGGCCTCAGCACTCTTATAGTCCTGTTCAGTAATTTCATAGCAAACTGAAGAAAAGAGGCTTAAACGACTTACCTAAGTCTGCACAAGCAGCTTATTGCAAAGCAACAAGACTTCTTGTCAAATCCTCTGGACTGTGTAATTTGCATTCTTTCTATGCCCTCATGCTGTTATGCCCTTCAGACTTGCTTATAATCACATTCATATTTAGACTCTTTGGTTAAGTTCTTTTTAATAGGTATTTTAATAGAAAACATTTAGATGTACAGAAAAATAGAGCAGATTGTACTGAAAATCCACATACGACCCCAACATACAGGTTCACCTATTAGTAACATTTTACATTAGCATGGCACATTTGTTAAATACTGATGCCCTGTTATGAACTGAAATCCATAGTTTATTCTTGTTTATTTAGTTTTTATGTAATATCTTCTATCTATACCAGGGTGGCATCCAGGAAACTATGTTTCATTTAGTTGTCGTGAGTAGGCTTCTCAGAGCTATGAGAATTTATTGGACTTTGTTTTTGATGACCTTGACAGTATTGTGGCATGCTGTTCAGATATTGTAGAATACATACCCTGTGTTCGGATTTGTTGGTGTTTTTTCTATTGATAAGACTAGTGTTTAGGGGAGGTATGTTATAGAGGAAATGTGTTATTTTCCTCACATTGCATCAATTGTACATACTACAGATATAATTTATGACTATTAATGTTGACCTTGATGTCCTGGATGAAATAGGACTTGTCAGATATCTCGACTGTGATGTCACTGTTTTCCTCCCTTCCCATATGGTACCCTTTGGAAAGCAATTTCTTACACCAGTGCACACTTAAGAACTGAGGAGTTATGCTTTCCTTCATTTAGTGTAGACTATCTGTGTAATTTAATTGGAATTCTTCTAAATGGGAGGTTTTTCCTCTACTCCCTCATTTATTAATTTACCTAAACACATGTTTTTATTAGCATTGACCCATAGGTTCTGTTTTATGCTTTGGTTTAATTATCATTCTTGATGAGAATAGGTTCAATTTTTATTTCATCAGTAAAATTAATGGAGAAATTTCTCCAGTCCTCTTTAATATTTCAAATAGTTTTTCAATATTCTATATTTTTATTAAATGTTCTAAAATATTTTTGAATTTGTATGAATTTTGAGTCAGTTATGTATTTTGCAAAAGCCTGAAAAGATGTCTACAGGTTAGAGAACGTGAAGAAGTTGTCATGTATTCTGTTTAAGTAACAATCCTGCAAAGTCTATAATGTTAAAATATAGCATTTGTGACTGCAAAAGTTAGTAAATATGATTGTGTGTTCAGTGGGAAGATTATATTAAGCACAAAAAATGTGTGGTGGGTAGAATTTTAAATCCCTTTTTATAATCCTAAAATAAACTAATTTTTATCAATTTAACACATATTATTGATCTACAAAATAGTTACTACTCACTGTAGTTCCTGTCTTTGAAAAGCTCATAAGCATATGGATACCTAAAACAAATAAATTTTTTTACACTGTGAGAAGCACTACAATAGAAAAATACTCAAAACCTGTGTTAAACATATTTAACTCCTTTAAGCTGGGTATATAGTATATGTTAAAAAGATGAAAGGTTACATATGTTCAAAAATGATTTTAATCAAAGCAAATGAAATTTGTTATTATTGCTTTTATATTTTGTTTCCTCTGACTAGAACACAGTATATTTGATATATTTTATCACTGGTTGTTCAAAAAATTAATGAATAGAGGGATTAATAGTTATCAATTCATACCATATATTTCAGCTTCAGTTAAAAGTCTTAGGTTAGAAACTAAAAGAAATTCTTTGAAGGGCACAATAAGCACTTATGTAATCTTTATCTGATTTTTAATCTAACTTGCTTGATCTGATTGTTTTGCTATTTTTATAAAAATTCCCAATGATTACTTAATTAAAGCATTCTATATTAATTCTTCAAACTTTCAAACACAAGATCTAATCTTTGTAGTCCTCATTACAATAAAAAGCATGAGGATATGATAGTATAGCATAATTTTTACCTTTAATTACAACCATGTATACAAATAATATTCAGGATAAATTGTGAGAACAAGGCCAGCTAAGGTAATTTATAATTTCATCTTGTGTAAATGATCAGATAATAGCTGAGAGACGGTCCTACTTCCCAAAGTTGATTATTTCAGATAACAGAGCAGGATAATCTATTACCCGTATGTGATTTTCAGTGTTCAGAAAACTTTTCGTATTTTAACCAAAGTAGCACAAAGAACAAATTGATCTGTAGTCATATTTAATGAAAGTTCATACACAAAACTTTAAATAATCTATAAAGTAATATAAGCTATCATGCCCAACAGAATCAGAATTCTAGTTTTTTGAACATAAAATTAAGCATGTCTTGTTATTTGTACTTTCTGGTGTACCACTGCAGGACACACACAGTTTATTTCTTATATTTATTGTGAAATTGCCTTTAAAACTAGCAAGGTGACATCATCCAAATTACTTTAAGACATGCATAATGGATTATTTTCCTGTGTGATTATGGGATTAACTTCAGTTTGATGTTTAAGTAAGAATTTTTGAAATTCTGATAATATGTATGCTACCTGATTTCTATTAACTTAAAAAAATATATATAGTATAGTATTGAAATCATTACCTGGAAGATCAAAGGCATTCCAATTTTACTGTTAAATAAGAAAAGCTTCCCACTTTAATACTGATCAAAGACCCCTCTCTCATATGGCTAGTACAGAGACCCAATAGGTACTGGAATAGTTGTTCAAAACTGAGGGTGGATACTCCAGGGATGAAATAGACAGGAGTAGCCAGACCTGCCAGATTCATGGGGTAAGTTCCAAAATGGAGATAAAATAATGTTGTTGTTTTATGAATAGTAATTATTGTCATAACCAACTTAATGCTGTGAGTTAATATGTACTGATAACTTGTTATGTACTAGGCAGGTACTAATTTTTGTTGAGAATTTTTAAGATGATGTGATGGGTGCCTCATGCTCATTATCTATATTTTCCTCAAACAATAATGAATTTGAATATTGGAATTTTATGGTTCTTTATAACTAGCTTTTAATCCTTTCAGCTTTCTGAACTTTAAATTGCAAATTTTATTTAAAAATTAATAAACTAATAAATTCAATCCATTCTTGTTTCAAAAAGAAGCTATTTGCCAAAATTTTAAACATAGTATCAAAATTCTATGCAGATATACATATGCTTCTCAAAAAAATAAATAAAATGCTTCTTTTATTTTTATCATGATGGGACCCAGGCTTTGGATAATATGACTGCTGAGATGTAAGTTTCATTAGATTGCCATACAGATGTGTTTAAATTAGCATTCTTTAAATTGAAAATGATGTACATTGATAGTATATAGCATATGCAAGTTGACATTTTCTTTTTTCTTTCATATTATATAATTTTTTCTTACTGTGCCAAAACTTATATTTTTTAAGTATAATGAATAGGGACTACTCGTAGGTCATATATATTATTCAATTTTTAAAATAAAAACAGCAAAATAGATGCTAGAGTATTTCTAATCTGGCCTGATTCAAAATATTCTTTTTTAAGTTCTACCAGAGGAAAAAACTATGTTTATGGCCTTGAAGATATATATATATATATATATATATATATATATATATATATATACACACACACACACACACACACACACACACACACACACATATACATACACACACACACACACACACATATATATATACACACACACACATATATATATTCTTTTGAATCAACAATACAAAATGAATATGTTGGAAACTGAATCTTCAGTGTTCTCATTTACTCTTGATTCAACAGGATTTTCAGTCAGATGTGTATGTCTCTAAAGTCAATAACAAGAAATTATTTGAGGAGAGTGATTTGTAATGTAAATGATTGATAAGCTCGAAAGGAACAGAAAGGAGATCAACAGATTAATGATAGAATAGATCACTCAGTGTTCATTCTTGATTTTGCTTTCTTATTTTTGTAAATATTACAAAGCCTATCACTATTAGGGATGTTTCTAAATTCCCAAGATCAAACATAGCCATGTGATGGGCTTAATCATAGCCTCCCCAAAGATAGCCAAACCTTAATTTCCATAACCTATGAATAAGTAACTTTATATGGCAATAGGAATTTTTCAAATATAGTTCAGGCTACAAACTTCAAGATAGGGAGACTATTCTGTATTATCCTGTTTTCCTCAATCTAATCATATGAGCCCTTAAAAGGAGAGAAATTTCTCTGGCTGAAAACAAGAGAGAAGTGGCAAAAGGAAAAGTCAGAGAGATTCCAAATATCAGGAGGATTTACCACGCTGGCTCTGAGATGTAGGAGGACATGTGCTGGGACCAGAGAGGAGTCTTTAGGGAGGAAGGGCAGTCCCCAGTGACAGCAAGGAAGGAAACAAACAGCAGTCTTCATTCTACAACAGGAATCTGAATTCTGAAAGCAATCTGAATCAGATTGACAACAGATTCTTCCCAGAGCCTTCTTGTAAGTGCCCTGCTGGCAAACACTGGAGTTTGATCGTTTGAAACCCAAAGAAGAGAAATTAACAAATCCAACCCAAACATCTAACCTAAAGAGCTGTGATATAAAAAGGTGTTGCTTTAAGCCACTAGGCTTTTCATAACTTATTTTAGCAGCAATATAAATCTAATACAAGCATGAATAAGTTCTGCAGTTGTACAGAGTGATGGTTATAGTTAATAAACATGTATACTTAAAGATTGCTGAGAGTAGTGTTAAATATTCTAACCATGAAAAAACGTATGTGAAGTGACAATTATGTTAATTAGCCTGATTGTGGTAATAATTTCACAATGCATGCATACATCAAAACAAAACCTTGTATGCTGTAAATATACACAATATTTACTTGTCACCTATACCTTAATCAAACTGGGAAAAAAGAAAAAAATGCTGACTCTAATGCAAGCAACATTTGCCTATGCTTATTAACTTATTATATTTATTAACTTGTTATTAGTTAGTCCTCCTAAATGTTTCATTCAAATAATTATATATATATATAAAACATATACTGTAAGCTATTATGTTTTTATAAGTAGCTATGGAAAAGAACATTAAGTCATTGAGAAAAAATAAATTTTCAAATTCAAAATTTCTAAATAACTGTTTACTGAGCAATCTCTTGTCAGCTCATTTAATATTATGCTGGCAAATACTGGATTACATAATGATAATTTTTATAATATTTATTTATATTTAATCTTTAAATTATGAATATCTAAATGGAAAACATTTAGGGAACTGGTTACTGTATTAAGGTAGTTGTGTTCTTTATATAGATAGAATTGCAATTCTTATACAACTTGCATGTCATCTTAGTATAAAAGTTTCAAAACAGACTCTTGATTTTATGGCATTGCTTCAGTAATTTCTTTACTTACCTGGAGAAATGCAAGTGGCACACTTATTCTAAGTCTCCCTTTTCCATTTCTTCCCAGTTTATTGAGAACCTTTTTATATAAAATTTCTCTATCATCAGTAATGGTAGTAAGAGTAGCTAATTGATTATTTAAGCTTACCATGCATTAAGCAATGTATTAAGTGCTTTACATTTAAGACTCTTAATAATACCATGAAAGAAATACTATATTTTCTCTGTATTTTCAATCGGAATCATGAGGCCCAGTGATAAGGTACCCACGTTAACCTATCTGAGAAGTGGAACTGGCTGATTCTCTGAACCACAAGTATTTATTAAAGACAAGGTCTGAGCTTTTAAGTACTATTCTATCCTGCTTTCCAACTAGCTAATGTGGGATTGGGCCCTGGTGATTTTTCTATTTACTAAATAATAAAAATGTAAATTCAAATATTTTACTTCAACACTAACTAGAGAACAATATATGCTAAATAGTTTTGGTTCAGATTTGTTATTTCTTTTTTAAAATTATATATTTCCAAATATTTCTGGTTTTTTATTCATTATTTAAATTTTTTAAATTCTTTTATTTAAAACCATCTTTTTTCAGCATCTCCTGTATTGTAGGTATTGGTCTAAGTCTGAACATAGTAACAGCATATGCAAAAAAGAAAGAAAGAAAGAAATAACCCACGTAGAACTGGTATTCAGTTCTAGGTCTGGTGTGAACTGATAAGAAAATAAATTAAATAAAGTATACAGTAGATCATGTGATAATAGATCATATAAGGAAAAGCAGAGCAAATAAATAAAGTGTGATGAATAGGGGTGTTATTTAAAATGCTGAAGTTAGATAAGCCTTCACTAGCGAGGTGAAATTTGAGCAAAGACTTGAAGAAGGTCAGGGATTGAACCACATGGGTTTCTGGAGTAAGAGCTTTCCAGGAGAGGGGAAGAATAAATGCAAAATATTATGAAGTATGAGTGCACATAGCGTGTTTGCAAAAACATAATAAGGGCAGCATAGTTGGATCAAAGTGAATTACGGCTAGATATATATACTATTAGGTCGTAAAGCTTTTGGGGACCAAATCTGTTGATCTGAGTGAGATAGAGCTTTGTGTTGACATACTGTGTTCTGAACAAACTCTATGATGGTAAAGGTAGAAGGATTCCTATTTAAAAACCTAATAAAAATCGAGGCTACACAGCTTGGGCTAGGGTGGTAAAGGGGAAAGTTATGAGATGTGGTATGATAATTCAATGTAATTAGAGATTCACTGAAAAAAGAGAGTCAAAGAGGATATCATTATGAATTAGACACTGCAAAACAGAGATAAAAGTCGTCAAGGATGACTCCATGGGTTTTAGTTTTAGCGGTTTGAAGAATGGCATTACACTTAGGTCAGAAAGATGACAGAAAGAGCTTGTTTGAAAAATAATATGAGGAGTCTGATTTTGAACATTATAATCGAGACTTGTATTGGACATCCAAATAGAAAGGTGTGGTAGGTAATTGGGTATGTTAGCATGGAATATAAGGGAGATGTTCAAATTGGTAAATTTAGATTATAAATGAAATTTCAAATCATAGGACTAGATGACATTATAAAAGATGGAGTGAGTTTAGATAGAGAAAAAATGTACACCTCAGCCCTAAACCCTTTTTATCCCAAGGTTTGGAGATTAGATTGGATAAAGTACCTGCAAAGGAGACTGAGAAACTAGGTAGAAGGAAAACCTGCAGAGTGTTGTGAACTGAAAATACAATGAAGATATTTTTGTCAATAAAGAGAGTCATCAACTGTATGAAATGCTGCTGCTACTTGAGAAGCTGAGGTGGAAGGATCATTTTAATCCAGGAGGTTGACAGTGAGCCACTGCCCTCCAGCCTGGGTGACAGAGCAAGATCTTGTCTCCAAAAAGAAAAAAAAATGTTGCTGATATTTCAAGTAACATGAGTATGGAAAATTGACCATGAGATTTAGTGATTTCGTCATTGACAGTGTTGTTTCAGGAATGTGGTAAAGATAAGACACTGACTAGATAGCGTTCAAGTGTGAATGAGAGTAGAGAAATATAAAAAAGTATAGAGAACTTTTAAAAATGTTATAAATGAGTTGTAATAGTTGCTATAAGTCCTATGACGTTCCACAGCATAAAACATATGAGACATCGTGGTAATGAGTATGATAGAGCAAAGGGGCTACATTTTATGATCCCGAGGAAGGAACACTTGTGGGAGCAATATCCCTAAACAGATTAAAGTGAAGTTAATTATGGAGTCATCAGGAATAATAACACATAACAATAATAAAACAGCAGAAAGTCCTCTATTAATTCTTTCCATTATTTTGTCTACAGTAAATTTAAGAGAAAATGATGATTGATCCTATCCTGAATTTGAGTAAATAAATTTTTTGTTTTGCATAATAAAATATGATTTATAATTTTTACAAAAGACAAATTACTTTCTTTCACTTCTGATCCAGTCTATTTGTAGTGTATAAAAAGTTGTATCACTGTGTGATACATTTAGAGAAAAAGAGTTCTTTTTATTTCTTGATTAGTATTTTCTTTTTCTCGCATCAATTGAATTGACCTGGGGAATATAAATTTATGTTTAACTCTTATGCCTGACAAGATGCTGACACTATTAATGATATATAAATTAACCAATAATAAGTTTTAAATGGTAATTAAGCCTTGATATAATTTAAAGCAGATCCATCAAGTCAGAAGCAAAGTCAGTTTAGTATACTCTTAAACTCTTTAAAAGTGTAAAATGTTTCACAAAATGCAATGCTGTGAAAATGAGACTTTTTCCAACTTTATTTTACTAATGTCTTTCTCTCTGTTTTCATCATTTCTCCCCTGCAGTTGTTTTGTGCTAATCTATTTCTCTTTCACAAGTTCTGTTTTGCAGTTTTTCTGGCAATGGAATTTAAACATATTATTCATTTCTATTGTCCTGTTTTTATTTTTGCTATATTTTTTCTTATTGCAGACCTATTGCATGATTAATTTTCTCAACCATAATATATACAACGTATATAGACTATATTTCACACAAAGACACTGCACATCCTATTACAAAGGAAAACTGATGATTCTTGGTATTACCATTTAGACAACAGAGGACAGAGTATTTAGCGTAAAATTAAACACTAATGTTAAACATCAGAACGTTCTTGCCATGTGAAGTGTGAAAAGTAATGTGAACATAACCTTCTCTTCTTGTATATGAATTTGTGTTTCCAATGGCAAAGCTTTCTCAATATCACTACCCTCTGGGGGTTATGCCATGCCCTAAAGTAGAGAGTCTGTACTTTAAACTCAGCACGGATTTTTGACAACTTATGTAATATATCTGAACTTCCATTTTCTCATCAATAAATGATTATCTTTCTCAGTGAATATACAGGCTGATATATATATATATTTATATATATATTTTTATATATTTAATATATTTATATATTTAATATATTTATATAATTAAATATATTTTTATATTCATACATATATAAATATTTATATATATATAAATTTACATATATATATTTATATATGTAAATTTAAATATATTTATATTATATATATATAAATATATATTTATATATGAATATATATATTTATATATGTAAATTTAAATATATATGTATATATATTTTATATGTATGTAAATTTAAATATATATTTATATATATATAAATTTAAATATATATATTTATATATAGTTATATATATTAATATATATTAATATAAATATATTATATATTAATATATATTTATATATTTATATATTATATATTAATATATATTTATATATTTATATATTTATATATATTAATATATATTATATATTTATATATATTTATATATAAATATATAAATATATATATTTATATATAATATATATATTTATATATAATATATCAATATATATAAATATATATTAATATATAATATATATAAATATATAAATACATTAATATATAATATATATAAATATATATATAAATATTTTATATATAATATATATTTATATATATATATACACATAAAGTACTTTGCATACAGAATGGCACATTAAAGGTCATTACATCACAAAGAAGTCGTTAGGTATTTTTCACTGTATACAGGTAATACTTTTGATATTTTAGAATGTGTTTACTCATTCAGTAAATCTATTGAGTTCTTATTATGTCTAAGCAAAATTCTGAATACTGGGGTGACAGTAGTTAAAAACAAAAAACAAAACTTTTGCTGACCTGGAGCTAATATTCTGGTTTTCTCTTGACATCATTTTGAATTTTCCTTTCAATTTTATTCGTGATTGCTGTCTCTAAACTTTTTGTTTTTCATCTTTTAAGATCTTTTGGATTGAACAGGTTTGAGAATTGTAGCACATGGAAGTGCCATTTCATTTTCCCATTAAATGTCAGTTTTTAAAATTTTGATACATACTATTTTTTTTGGTAAAAATATATTTAGTTCAACAGAGTAAAATAAGTAAGGATATAGTAATTATTTGTCATATAAGATATAATGGCAGCATAAAAAATGTTCACGTATGTAGTCTATGTGAATTGTTGTCTAAGAGAGTTGAAATTAGCATAGATTCTTAAAGCAGTGGAGAAAAATAGATTTCTGTTTATTTTCTCCCCAACTTGTGGGTAGATAATGTCTTTCAAAGTATCAACCTCAAACACACATTATATAGCATAGCTTTTTGCCTATTGGATCTTTTTACAATTTGAGTTTATGCTTATTTTCTCATTCATAGTGAGGATACAGAAATATTTTTATAATATGCATAATTAAAAAGATTTTCCTCTAACAATTTTTTCTCTGATGAAAAATAAGCAAGCCTTACAAAAAATCTTCCTTTTACCAGTCTCTTTGAGGGCAAAGGTTGCCTCTTATCTCATTTGTTTTGCCTTACGCATTGCCCTCTCTCACTTGAATTGCTTTCATGGAACTATTCAGTGCCTTCACTTCCCTGACATATACTCAGAAGGCATCTTCATGTGGGACCATTTTGAATTGATCGCACGTGCTTACCTCTTACTCAGAGCATGTTTTTTCCTTGATCTACCCTATCGACACATATTCCAACAGGTGAGGTCATAAGATTTACCCTATGCTACTTTACCAGCTTGGCTTAATAGTTCTCTAGTAGTCATCAATGAAATTGGGTACCTAAACTGGGTTGTCACAAAGAGGTATTTTGTGTATCAAACAAAATTTGCTAATACTTCATTTACTTAGTTTCTAGCATTCTTGGACTTAAAAATCTTTATTCTTTATTTTCTTACTTCAG
Source organism: Pithecia hirsuta (assembly GCA_963573645.1). Lineage (NCBI taxonomy): Eukaryota > Metazoa > Chordata > Mammalia > Primates > Pitheciidae > Pithecia > Pithecia hirsuta. The sequence continues at coordinate 15,398 of CAUYLZ010072167.1, read as the reverse complement.
GCCATACTTTCTGCCCAAAACACAATGAGTGTGGCACACCTTTGCATGTGGTTCATAGAAGTCACATTTCTCTAGGTTCTGTAACAGATTCTCTAGTGAAATAGATGAAAAAAAAGCATGTCAGTGAATTTAATATACTGACAGGTTCACCTCTTCTCTTACTATTTACTGTGTTCCTGTACTTTGAATTAGCAAATCTCAAAATTTCTGTATCTGATCTGGCAAGCTAATTCGGTGAACCAATTTTTGATCAGTTTGTGCCTGGAATAAAGCTAGACAAGATAGATAACAAAGTTTATAAGATGCTTAGAGAACACTGAAAAAAATATATATTTATTTTTCTATGCCTTACTTTCTACTCCAGTTTGTTTTTATCATTACATGCTAAGCCCAGGACAAGAAAACCTTGGTAAAAGTTCTTTTTGTTCTTCCAGTTGATAAAAATATATCATTTTACTTTTAAAAATTAGATCTAATATATTATATTTACATGTTAATAGGTTCTCATAAGTTTCCCTAGGAAATTTACAGATTTCTTGTAAAACTTAGAAAAAGGCTAGATATTCTGTACTAATCATTTTTTCTTGTTCTATTTGTTAATATATTCATGTATTTACTTTTTATGGGTACATAATGCTTGTACATATTTGTATAGTACAACTACTATGTATCCATAAAAAGTAAATGTGATATTTTGATACATGCATACAAAGTGTCCAGATCAAATCACCATATTTGTGTTATCTATCAGCACAAAGATTTATTATTTTCGTTTTGGGAACATTTCAAATATTCTCTTAGCTATTTTGACATATACAATAAATTACTAATTAGTCATCTTACAGTGCTGTTGAACGCTAGAACTTATTTCTTCTACCTAACTGTATGCTTGGTCCCATTAATCAGATAAATTCCACACAGTTTCATGATGAGTCTCCAGAGCTATTTTTTCCAGTTAGCAATATAAGTACATGCAGTTTGAGAAAGGGTATTTTCAAGGTGGTATTAAATTCTACCCTTATTGAAATTTGAAACTTCCTAACATTTGTATTGTTGGTGTCTCATGGAATCTGAGCTTCAAAATGTGAAATGTATTCTGGCTTTGTGCACATATGTGGCATCTCAGTGCTTACCACCTGTTGTAGCACGCCAATATTGTAAAGGTTTGCTGGCAAAGCCCTGTGTTTCTTTCTCCCCGGTATTACTCTTTGTGATTATCTGTACCAACCACCTGACGCTCGCCTGCTTTCACAAAAAAACAGGATGGGTCCATCCTCAAAATGAGCCTCCCTATTCCCCAGGAGACAGATGAAATAGTGTCCTCTCACAGATGGTCTGTAATGTGTACCTTAGCTGAATATCTAATCATGTCAAGTAGTCAGGGATTAACTGCAGGTTGCTAGAATCAACTTAAATTGTTGACACAAACTTATGCTTTAACAGAGAAAAAGAACAAAAACAGTATTTCCAGATGACAAACACTTTGGTAACTATACTTTATATAAAATATGTGTTTCACAATTGTTTCATTTCATTGCCACATGTCTAAAGAGTTCAAATGTGTGAATGCAATTGTGAAATATTTCATTATAAAAATAGTGACTTTTTTTAATGATTGCACTTCAGAAAAGGCTAGTTACAATGTTTAAGCATTTTATAAACGTTCACATTAAAAGAAATGTTTAATCCTTTAGAATAGTGAAGTTACAATGCTTAAGCATTTCATAAGTATTTACTCTAAAAGGAATGTTTTAACCATTTAAGATGGTTTAACAAAAAATATTTTGGGGTTTTGAAATACTTTTTCAAACAAAACAAACAAACTTATAGCTAAAATCTCAATAGTATGGTGTTTGATTTGAGAGATTGTAGGTATTTGGTTTTACTGAATGATTCATCAGCTATGCCATACAAGTTAGAAATATTAACTCGAGTTCATAAGAACACTTCATTATCTTTATTGTCATATTATTACTTGAGATATTGCAACCTAACATTTTATTCAGAAGACTACCTTTTTCTAAACATATTCAACCCAGCCTAGACCAAAATCTTGCATTTCCTTTCTTTTTGGAAGGTACAGCATGTTCTGCTAATATTTCCAGAAAATATTTTTCTTGAAGTTAATTTATATGTAAATACTTTTACAACATGAATTTCACCCTAATTAGCATTTCTTATAAGACAAGAACAATAAACTATGACAATTTTACTTTGTAATATTTTTGCTATATGATTATGATTAATATGCTCTGACATTATGCTCTAGCTCAGACATAGGTAAAACGTGATTCAAGGTTAAATTAGCTGGAGAGTGTATCTGAGTTCTCACTTTATGGTAAGAAGAATGGTCCTCTAACCATGTCCGATGCCTGCTGTCAGTGGTACGGATTCTGTGTTTGGACTGATGTTAGGATACATCTATGTCATTATCACTGGTTGACATTCAGTTTCCTTAACTTTTACTACCGTCTAGTCCCCAGAATACTCCAACTACTTATGAATAATATTTCAGTTGTGTATTAAAAAACTCTCTGTAAAGCTTGCACTTCGAATTTATAGACATAGGTTGCTTTGGCTGGCCAGAATGCTCTTTTCATTATTTTGATAAAATAATGATAGTTTTCCTTTGGAGAATTACCCCTTACCTGTTCTTTTTTTAAATTTTTTTCTTTTTGAAAAACAGAGTTTTGCTATGCTGCCCAAGCTAGAGTGCAACGGCATGATCTCGGCTCACTGCAACCTCCCAGGTTCAAGTGATTCTCCTATCTCAGGCTCCCAAGTAGCTGGGATTACAGATGTGTACCACCACGCTGCGCTAATTTTTGTATTTTGAGTAGAGACGGGATTTCACCATGTTGGCAAGGCTGGTCTGAAACTCCTGACCTCAATTGATCTACCTATCTCGGCCTTCCATAGTGCTGGGATTACAGGCATGAGCCGCCGCGCCCCAGCTGCTTACCTGTTCTTAATCCATTGGTTTCAAAATCTGACAGCCTAGTTTCAGAGTTGAGCATATTACCTGCGTCATTCTGTTTCTTGACAACTGTGACTAGTTAATATGTCATAAACATGACCCACATTAGACAAAATTAGTATCAGTTTTAAAATTTTGACTGGAAATGCCTGAAAGAAATTCTTTTTAGGGTCAAGGGTCAGGCAGCAGGGCAGAGTGTAGAATTTTAGAGCTTGTTGTGATCACATTTACCAGCATTATTAAGAAAGCCGGCCTGAAAATTAAGCCATTGCAGAGGAAGCCAGAGAGATAAAGAGGCAGGCAAGATTCTAATAACAGTGAAGCTCTTAATCCAGCTGACCTTTCTTTGAACTGCTAGTTAACTTAAACTATCAGTTATATTGACTCAAGTCAATATAGTGGAACTGTGTTGTATTATATAGTATGGTACAGTATTTCATGAACCATTTTGGCATTAAATTTCTGTACTCAAGAGTGGCATGCCTATTATTCCATCTTAATATGCATAAATTTGAACCCAGTTCAGTTTACGCACATTCCTCAGCCATTTCCATTATGTCTGGGAAAGATAACTATTAACAAGGAGATAATAGATACATTAAAATGATGCTTATCAATTTAACTAACTTTGCATTTTTCTGCCATCTAAAATCAACATTTAATTCAAAACATCTTAAATTCTTTGTGATGTTCACAGTCCTGATAAATAAACACAAAGGATGGATCATTGAACTCAATAACTTCAAAAACAGGAAATGATCAAGAGTGCCAACATCATCAAACACTGCTGTTAAAAACACAGGCTCAGGCAGCAGTTCGTGAATTGCATGGATACTTCCACATTTGCACTCAGATTTGAGTTAAATTGAGTAAGATATTTAGTAGCCACTTCTGTTGTTCTCATTATCCAAAGTGTTAACACATTAGATGAGGTACAGGGTGGTGTGTGTGGGAGGAGATGTTCCTCATATCAGTGAGACTACTGATAGAAAAAATATCCTTATGTTGTGTTATCCAGATGTTCATCCCATCTGTTTTAAAACAGTTATTCAGAGAGCTAATAATAGTGAACAGAACTTCAAGGAACTAGCGAGGTAAACTAAAAGGCAGTGCGGTCAGTTACCTGCTTTGGTAATTTGTAAAGTATATTCTGGGAAAACAGATTGAGGTATTGTTCCCTTGATATATTGCATATGAGTTTTTACCACTTTAAAATTATGATTAAGGTTGTCAACATTTTATAGGCAAGTACTCATTAAAATTCCTGGAAGTGCGTATAGAAAAACTTCAATGAATTGCTTTGAGCATTTTCTTAGTAAACGTTAAGTTATACCCTGTGAGCCAGCTATCTGTTTATGTTGCTAACTGCTAAGATCAGTATGAACTGACTACTGTTACTCGCCCTACACATGGGATTAGATCATGAAATAAAAGGTGCAGGAAGAGAGGAGAAGGCAATAATTCACTCCTGTAACCCAAGCCTGTCTTTGCTCAGGGCAAAGTGAAAGGGTCATTCTGGGTTGCAGCTGTACAGAGACACCCATCACCTCAACAAACTCAGCCCCCGATGTAAGTGTAGGACAGATGATAAAACCTAAGTGTGAATCTATTCCCTGAAAACACTTTAGGATATCTCAAAAAGTTAGGGAAGATTTTATGTCCCGATAATGTGCATTATTGATTGAAAATGTCTGTACACCTTAGAAAGGATGTTGTCAGTTTGTTTATTCATAACAATTTAAAAAATACACTGCCAAGAGACAAATAATGCCCTAATTCTGCTCCCAGGCATGGCCTTGGTATTTTCTAAATTAAGTTGAATGAATCATATATGCTTGAGGAATTCAACTGCACACACGCAGGTTGTTTCTATATCAAGAGAGACAAAACAGAACTATCAAAAGAAAGTAATGAAATGGAAATTTATTTGGGATTTATATAATTTAGTACTGAATTTTTATTCAATATATCACTTTATGAAACGTACTCATTTAAATCTATTAACTTGTTCATTTTTATTTTGAAAATTGTGTTCTGCTTTATTCCTGAGAGTTCACAGCAAATTTAGAAAATGCTCACATTTTGGAACCCGAACAAAGGAAAATGTAGGTCTTTGCCTGATAGTGTGGAGTTTGACACTGCTATTTGCTTTAAATATTGTGTCACATTCTTTCTTATAAAGAAAATGATGACAGTACTTTTCAAATTCCTGCTTGAAATCTAATTGATAATTTCAAGTGATTTTATTTTGTCTGTATATAAAGGTTCTGAGAAGCAGTAAGAAAGGCTGAGCGAGATGGGAGGAAGAGACAGAAAGTGAAGTATAAGAAGAATGACAGACACTGAAAGACATGCCTAAGGGCACATGCCATGGAGATAAGAGGAGAGTCAGTGGGAGACCAGGAAATGAGAGGGCAGAAGAACTCACACCTAGAGGAGGCAAGGATAAAAGAAAATACAGGCATAAGTCAGAAAAATTGAAAAGACGAAATCATAAAGAGAAATCATATAACCGGGAAAGCCTTTGCTGATGAGAAGACTTAAAGAATATACTCTAATATTTACTCTTGCAAAAATATAAAACGTGTTAGCTTATTGAAAAGAGACACATCCAAACACAACCCAAACGTTCAATTGGTTAGGTTTTTATTTGGATTTCCTTTATAATGATTTCATCCAAGCTTTTCTACAACTAGAATCAATTAAAGTACTCGCATCGATTGGTTTTATTGCCTTTATTTAAAGGAGCAAAGCACCCACAAATGAAGTATAAAAGTTTAATATAAAGAGAGACTCAAAATTACTATATGTGTTTCGTATAAAGAGGCTCCTCGATTTGCAATGGAGTTATGTCCTGATAAACACATCATAAATTAAAAACATTTTAAGTGAAAAATGACATTTTGTAGACATGATGGGATGTGAAAGACAACATCCAAAAAGCACTGGCAACGCAGTACACTGTTGAATATCATTTATTTACACACATGATCTTGTGGCTGGCTGGGGTCTGCAGCCTAGCATCATGAGAAAGTATTTTACCACATAATAATAGCTTGGAAAATATCACAATTCAAAATTTGATGCAACATTTCTACTGAGTGAGTATGGCTTTCACATCACCATAACATCAAAAATTGTAAGTCGAATCATTGAAAGTTGGAAACCATCTGTATTTACATACTAAAACATTTTAATTTGAGGAACTATTAAATTTAATAAACTATATGGTATCCAATTTGCATATTAAAATATTTCAGATAACTTTATACCAAAAGCATATTCATGTTTTTCTTTTCTTCACGTATATTCTTATTAATATTCTACTTAACCAGTATTTGCTAGTGCTCCTTTGGTTAAAAGAGAAAGAAAAGAAGCTCACATAATCTAAAACAATGAAGAGTGTTACAGTGGGTTTTTCAGGCATGGCTGTATTCAGAGACCCCATTAGACTCTTGAGGAATCTGTTTCTTTTAATGCCTTTTGCTTGTGTCCCATGACGTTTGGCTTTAACTCTCAGTCAAGATTTGTCCATGCAGATGTATATCAAGGCTGCTGACAACTCAGTACCTAAACTCATTTGCAATTACTAAGGAAAGAAGCCCTTCTCTCTCTCTGGAGACGTAAATAAAACTTCAAGGAATAATCTAATTGGTCTTATTTAAGTCTGTTACTTGTCATTGTTGGTGGACATAGCACTGTAACTACCATAAAGGCAAATGAAGTAGTTTTCCAAAGAAAAGTCAATTTTTAAGCAAGCAGAATTCTGAGGAAGCAAAAAACAGGTGATATAGACAGAAATTTCTCATTTCTTAGGAGTTTGGCATAGACTTGTATGTTTCTAATAGAGACAGTTTCAAATTGTCCCCAGCAAATAGAACAGAACTCTCTTAACTACAACTGAATATAGCCTGGCTGGAAGCAGAACTTTCATAAAGCGGTGTTTTATACTTCTCCTTTATCCCTCATGCTGTCAAATGATATTTACTGTTGTGTTTATTGAGACTTATTTTAATTCTATTGAATGAGAGTTTGCTTCATAAGACCAATGCTCATAAAAGCATCCTCTGTCTTCAGACAAAATAAAAGAAAGTCCAAATACTAAACACATTAAGACACAGCTCCCTCCTACTTAGGAATTGTGTTTTTGTTGACATTAATTGCACAGTGGATGTATCAAAGTATAACTCAGAGACAGTTAAAGTGCTGAGAATTTACTTGCATATATGTGGAAAAATGTGTAGTCTGTTGTCCGTTTCTCTCTCTCTCTTTCACATGCAGACACACACACACACACACACACACACACACACACACGCTTACACAAATGGCTGGTTTGGTTCGCATATCCTAGTTTGTCAGGTGGGTTGCAGTGGAGCTCTGTGCAAATCCATTACTGTTTCACCAAGTTTACTAAATGTATTTTCTCAAGATTTGTGCAAGCCCATTCTATTCATTAGGCTGCAGATTTTTAATAGAAGCTATGTCCATGCATGGCTTATTCTATATTGATGGCAGAAAAGTCTAATTTGAGCAGAGAGCCAAAGAAACATGGAGTCCTGCACTGTGGTCAAGATCCTTCTCTGCATTTACATACTGAAAACCATGACTGCTTATCTCTTATGTACTGGACACTATATAAAAGATAGGGACATGTCAGTAATAAGATGGCTTTTGTTTTTGCATTCATGACATTTACTTTTTATTTATTTTTAGTTTTTTATTTTTTTTAGACAGAGTCTCTCTCTGTTGCCCAGGCTGGAGTGCAATGGCCCGATCTTGGCTCACTGCAACCTCCGCTTCCCGGGCTCAAACTATTCTCCTGCCTCAGCCTTCCAAGTAACTGGAATTATAGACACCCGCCACCACACACAGCAAATATTTTTTGTATTTTTAGTAGAGATGGGGTTTCACCATGTTGATCAGGCTGGTCTTGAACTCCTGACCTCAGGTGATCCACCACCTTGTCCTCCTAAAGTGCTGGGATTACAGGCCTGAGCCACGATGCCCCACCTCATGGTGTTGACATGATAGAGAGCAAGTAACATCCAGTTGGCATTCGTTGTGTTCTACGCACTGTAATAAGAACTTTGTGTGCATTTATTTTTATAAACTTTACCCTTAATAACCCAGTGAAAAAAAGGACTGCATTATTCTAATGAGCCAACAGATGTTTTTAGTTCATTTTTATTAACCTTATACAGTATATTATGTAACTAATTTAACTGATTTAAGATGAAAAATACACAGCTGGATCTTTATGTATGAGTGTGTTTAGATTAATTCATAATTCGTATATATATTTACCATTGTGTCATTAAGACCTGTAGTATCGTACTTTTATTTTGTCATAAGGAAATGTTTCTTTCTCTTCTCTGTTTATTCCATTCAAATTCTCTTTCTAAAACATGTCTAGGATTATAAATAATTTTATTCTCCAATTAACATAATTTGCAGTAAGATGTGGCTAAGAAATACAATTCTAGACCTGTACCCTTAAGAATGACCTGTACATTTTAAGAATGGGACATATTAGCTTCAGTAAATGTTTGTAGTATTTTACTAGGAATAATTTGATTTGGTTCAATTTCTAGAAATATTTATAAAATACTAAGCTATATTTTTAAGAACAAATTGTATTAATTATTTCCTGTACTATACTTGGTTCCTCATCAGAAAATTAAACCAATATTGGCATTGCTTTCAAGCTGCTTTCTGCATAAGGGAAACTTGGCCAGACGTGGTGGTTCAAGTCTGAAATTCCAACATTTTGGGAGGCCAAGGCGGGTGGATCATCTGAAGTCAGAAGTTTAAAACCAGCCTGGCCAACATGGCAAATCCCTGTCTCTACTAAAAATACAAAATAAGCAAACCAGGTGTGGTGGCAAAAACCTGGGAGGCTAAGGCAGGAGAATTGCTTGAACCCTAGAGGTGGAGGTTGCAATGAGCCAAAATTGCACCACTGCACTCCAGCCAGGGTGACAGAGCAAGACTCTGTCAAGAAAAAAAAAAATGGCAAAAATATTGTCTTAATCTACTATCAACTTACAATATTTAGAAGATAATGGCTTGAATCTGGAAAGAACATGTATGTGATTTGTGTGATTTTTTTCTGGCGTATTTATAATCAATTATTTTATAAGCAGCAACACATTATAATTGGTTGTTTCCATCAAGGTTTTGTTTTTTATTTTAAATAATGCATTCTAATAAGAGCTGAAATAATCATGTGGGATATAGTCTTTGAATTAAAATCTAAGCTAATTGAATCCTCTAAATATAACTTTAGAATTTGAAAAAATAATAATTAAATGACGTACTTTATATCAATGTCAATACTTAAAATTTCTTTCTAGTGAAAATTTATTTCCACATTACCAATCAAAAATTGATATAAAATTTTTCTTAATTTAATAATTAGATGTGTGTTGGCATGTTAATGTTATATATTGTTTTTAATCTACCAAGACTTAATAAGGACTTAATTTTGATCTTATATTTCAAATTATATTTGATAGGTAGTGATATTAGATGTTTTTTATATAATTTTCAAGTCATGGAAAGGGCCCATCTTTATTTGCCAAAGAAAACTGATGAGGAATAGCACCAATTCATCTTTGGCTCAATGTTCATTGATTGCACTGTATCATCCCACTGGATTTTCACTCAAGCTGGAGTTTTATAGTGTTAGCAATGTTATAATCTAAAGAAACTAATCTAAAGGAAGTTTAAAGGCCAAATTGTCCAAAGCCACTATGAAATTACTCAACCTGTCACTTTTTCTTGGCAGTAAAGATTTGGGTAAGAAACTTCAAATTACATTCAAGATTTAGGGAAGTGAGCCAGTACTCCATGGTGCCGAGGTCACCTTTCTGTGCTCAGGAGTGTGCTACCAAGGGAAACCATTTAACCTCTTCTTGATCTAGTATATATAGAGCACTACAGAAGTGTATTAGTATAGTGCTTTAGGATTTTTATACAGCTTTTACATATATTGTGGTATTTTATACTGATAACAATATAGTGGGAAGGAAAGTCGAATGATTTTACATTGTGGTTACAAAAAAATGGAAGACAGAGATTAAAGGACTTGGTAAGATCAAATAAGTAGTTGGGTGAGAATGTAATTTAAGTAATTTTTTAAAAATTCATGCGTCTGCCAAACATGGTAGCTCACACCTTTAATCCCAGCACTTTGAGAGCCTGTGGTGGGCAGATTGCTTGAGGTCAGGGGTTCGAGACCAGCCTGGGTAACATGGCGAAACCTCATCTCTACTAAAAATACAAAAAATTAGCTGGATGTGATGTGCGCACCTGTAATTCCAGCTTCTCAGGAGGCTGAGGCACCAGAATCACTTGAACCCGGGAGGTGGAGCTTTCAGTGAGTGGAGATCACACCACTGCACTCCAGCCTGGGCAACAGAGACCCCCGTCTTGAAAAGAAAGAAAAAAAAATCACGCCCCTATTTTCTTGTTCCATAGCACCCAACGTCCTCTGGTGCTACATGTATCTGTATAATATATACCATAGATGTGCAGACATTGATGGAATATTTACATGTGTGTAACTACTTACTTATTTGTGTCCTTACTATGTGATAGACAGTGAGTATATGGTGCTGAATTCAACACTAATCATTGGCATAGAATTATATTGTCAATATATATTTAGATCATGGGTTTTTAAAGATTCTTTTTTTCTCAATTCAAATATGTCTGTTGGTAACTTTTTTGAACCCAAATGGTGACTGTTTCTATAAGAATTTCTGACTTTTGCCCTGTTTTAGATGGCCGCAATATGCATTATTCTTCCTGTGCTTCTATGTACGCCATTGATAACAGGGAAAGAAAGGTGGAATTGTTTGAATGTGAGTTCTTCCTGAGTGCTGGTAAACAAGCAGCAAACAAATGACTTCCTTTCAGTTGGCTACAAAGCACTTTCGTTGCTTTCAAATCCTAAAGATGCACTCGACATTTTTTTTTTTAGAAGCATGGGGAACATCAAAGAATGTAATAGAGTCACCCTATTGAATGCTTTCGTGCAGGGATTTGTATACTTCGCAAAGCCTGTAAAGAAGATTTTTCTGTAATACAGGAAAATTGTTTTATTCCTCATGGTGTTGAAAATGGTATTAGCTTTAGACAAATTCTGCAACAAGTTTTAGTGCTTATGCATCTTCCTGGTAATACAGATATAGCTTTCAAAACAAATTGAAAGTACTATAAATATCCTTTAATATCCATTTCTCTGGAATAAAATATATTGAATAACAGTTTCACAATAAAACAAATCTTTTCCTGACATTTTATTAATTATAATAAATTGGGAAGGTTGACTATAAGATTTATTCGTAGTAGGTAATAGTTTCTTAATAGCATTAAATGGAAATATAATGTGATATCTTTTTTATCATGTTCGGAAAGCCTTTAGTCAAAAAGTTTTCTAGCTTATCACTTTGTAAAGTTTCTGCTAATCTGATGGGACTTGATAAAGATACTGCCTAATTCTCTTTTCTTCTTATTTATCATTGAGAATTAGTATCTTTCATCCTTTAGATTGGACAAAGAAATATAAATATTTTGAAAAAAAATCTGTTTTTTTGATACAACACAGAAAGCTCTAGAAATGAATTCAAAGAAGTGATTTTCGAGTCTGAACTTTCAGTTTTTCTAGATAGTAAATTGGCTAATCGTTTAATTTTGTTTGTCCAATTTTTCTCTAATATAGATGGTTGAACTAAACTGTTTTTAAGGGTTTTTCTGGGTGCAATATATTATGTTGCAAATTTCCAAGCTCTTTGTGGTAGATTACTCTTGAGTATTTGCAAATATCAAGATATTATTTCCAGTTATATATTTAGCAGGTGCCATCTGTTTGTGCATATTTTATAAGCAAATTTAAAAGCACACCTGTTTGAGCAACAGCAGCAAGATAAACTGGAACAATCATGGAGTTAGAATTACACAAGGCTAATTATGAGCGCTGGCCCTCCTACCATGTAGTTTAATATGTCAGTCAAAATTTTAACCATCTTGCGTCTCAGTTTTAATTCTTCAGCGTGGTAGAGATAAATCTTATCTGGCAAAGTTGGGGGAAATAAATAAGTTATGGTGATAGTGCTTATACATAGAATCCTTCTAAATGTTACTTTGAAAACTATCTATGCAACACAAATGTAAAATATTTTAATATTAGGACTAATACTAACAGTTTTGTAAGGTACTTAGTATACTATTTTATAGGGACCATATGCGTGCTAAATGTTGTTAACTCTTTTGCTATTTCTTCTGTGTGCTTTTAACACATATCTGTTTATTATAAAGACATAAATTGTTTATTACTATTGCCACTGCATGTTAAGCTGGTATTTCTTGGCAACTACAAACTAGATATAACTACTGTTAATAAAATTCCTATACTAAACTTTTATTGTTGCTAATTACATTTGTGTTTGGAGGAACATTTTGGATTTTATATATTGGTAAATTCGCTGCTTGCAATTATTAAGCAATCTTTCGTTATGTAAACTGACAAAAAATTAAAAATAATTTACCATGAAACAACTATAAGCTTGTAACATTATTTTAATCAAACAATTTTTCTTTTGTATTTGCATTTTATTTTGAATATAATATATATGCAATTTGCATTAAGTACAAAGATAAATTCATTACTTAAACTTAGAAGGTTGATAATTCATAATAAAATGTTTGAATTTGCTCTAAAACTTACTGTCTTTGAAGAAAATAAAGTGAAAAATTTTTAACAAACTTTGAACTTGAAAATACATTGCATAGCACAGTGAGGTTAAATTCTTCATGATTTGATTCATCACATTAGTAATTGATTCTTTTTTTTTTAAATTATTATTATTTAGAGGGAAAGGTGACTGGGCAGTCCTGGGGAAGAGAATCTAGACCAGGCCAGGCCACAGACTCCTTTCCCCAGTAGTAATTGATTCTTTACAATTTCACTACTTTGCCCTAACTTACCTGTATTCGTTGAGAAGATGTTTTCTTTGGTTAGTTGACTACAGTTTTTAAAGAGGAATGACTATAGCTATGGTAGTTAATTATTTACTGTTTAACTCTTTTTCTTTAATCTTGTGGGTAAACTAACAATGTCACATGCCCAATATAAGCCATCTCTACAGTTTTACAGGTGTAAATAAATTGTTTGAGAACAGTAAGTTGATTTCTCCATCTGCATTTTTAACTTGCTGTTAAATAAAGGAAAATGTAAGAAAGTGAGGAGAGAGAGAGCGAGAGAGAGAGAGAGAGAGACAGGAAAAGCAAGGGCACTTGATCAACCTGAGTAGTAGAAAATTTGACAATGAAGTAATATTAATATTTATTACTAATGAGAGTCGTAACATCCCCCCCCCCACACACACACACAAATTTCTTTTAAAGTATGAGAAAACTGAAACCAGGGAAGTTAAAAAAAAAAAGATATCTAAATTTACAAATACAGGTAGCGGCAAAAATAGAATTCTAACCTATATCTGTTACATCTGTTACTCCAGAGTCTATGCTCTTAAATTTACAGAGCTGGTAGTGAACACTTGCTCAAGAAAACAAAAACAAAACCAAGCAGGCCAGCAAGCAAGCACGTAGGGTTGTAAACTTCAAACTTTGCTACCACGTATTTAACTTTGTCAGTTGCATTTGTCTTTGTGTCATAGCTTAAAGGTAAAATCAAATCAAATAATAAGCCACAGTCCTCAGCTGGAAAAATGTCACTGGAGTATTTCTTTTTCAATTCCATATTGAGGAGAAAATTATATTACTCTGTCTAATTTTAGTTCATATCTAAGAAGAATGTATGGAACAAATTTGAAGGGATTCCAAAAAAAAATATAGCCATTCAAATGAGTAAATGGAAGTCTGGATTTTACAAAAGGAACTGGGATGCTGTGATATTACAGAATTCAAATATAAATTATATTCTTTTGGCTTCTACTAAACCAAAGAATTTCTGGAGTTTTGGATTCTTTGAGTATGCTCCTTAGTGTTAATGAGGAAAGCTTTTATCATCATTCAGGAACGAGGAAACAGTTTATTTAATACTAACTACTTTTTAATATATATTTGTAGTTTTAAAAATATTTGTTTCTACAAATCATCATCATGATTAAATATATGTCAATATTGCAGTGAAAATACTGCATTTTGTTTAAATAGATAAATAATTTGCTATTTGATTAGTTACTGAAGCAGCTTTGGTGGTGGTGATGGTGGAAACACTTTGGTCTGGGAATTATAAGGCTAAGTTTTACTTGCACATCTAACTAGGCCTTGCTTCCTACAGCACTATCAGGTTTATTATGTTAACTTTGTGATCTTAGCCAAGGTACCTTTTCAGGCATTTACTGAGCCCACTCACCTATAAAAATAATGGATACAGAATATAGTTCCCTTAAGGTACAATCGTTTATGAAGAAACAAAAAATAGCTAGCTCAGCAAAGAAAGACAGTTAGAAAGCATAATATCAAACAAATCTACTGCCAGGGGCAGGGAGCAATGTGTCTTATCTGTCTAATCAGGAATAGCGGTATATTCTAAAGTAAAGCATAGCATTTAAAAGAAAAATTATCCATTTAATGAGTGCTTTTTTACTGTGTTCTCAAAAATTACAAACAGAAGGTTATAATATTTGCAGGACATGCTGTGTAAACATTTGAGCCTGTTTATATTAGAAGTTTCTGGTACACTGTTTTGGCAACCTAAGGCCTTACTAGGTCCTTGTTAGGATTTTATAAATTGTGTAGTGTGCACTGGAAACCCTTTTTTAGCATACTTTTCAATGAAAGAAATCAATCCTGTAAAGGGACAGTGTTTTGTCTTTATTAGATTTTGATTTTTAAAATATAGTGTTTGCCTTCAAAATAAAGATCAAATATACTGTGGGGACATGTGAAGTATGGACAGTTATCTCTGTGAGCCTTTTTAAAAAAATTTATTTATTTTACTTTAGGTGCATACTGTATCTGGCATTTCCCCCCATGTTATCCCTCCCCACCCTCCCTTCCCTCCCCACCCCCTGCTGTCTCTCCCCTACGCCCCCCAACTGCCCCCAGTGTATGATGCTCCTCTCCCTGAGTCCACCTGTTCTCGTTGTTCAGCACCCACCTATGAGTGAGAACATACAGTGTTTGGCTTTCTGTTCTTGTGTCAGTTTGCTGAGAATGATGATTTCCAGATTCATCCAAGTCCCTACAAAGGACAGGAACTCATTTTTTTTTATGGCTGCATAGTATTCCATGGTACATTCGTATATACCACATTTTCTTTGTCCAGTCTATCATTGATGGGCATTTGGGTTGGTTCCAGGTCTTTGCTATTGTACACAGGGCTGCAATGAACATACGTGTGCATGTGTCTTTATAGTAGAATGATTTGTAGTTCTTTGGGTATATG
>CAUYLZ010072162.1:0-45721 GCA_963573645.1 Pithecia hirsuta | reverse complement strand
CACACCTTCTCCATGGTCCCCTACTCAGAGCTCTGCAGTTACATTCTTTTCAGTCCTCACAGATCTATTACATTGAATAACTTACCCAGCGCTTTCACAGTCTCTCTATTGATATTTTTTTTTTTTTTTTTTTTTTTTTTTTGAGACAGAGTCTCGCTCTATCTCCAGGGTGGGGTGCAGTGGCGCGATTCCAGCTCACTGCGACTTCCGTTTTCTGGTTTCAAGAAAGAAGCTACCTTTATTCTACCTTTATTATGCCCTTTATTCCTGGTGGGAGAGGGAGAAGTGAGCTCCCTGGGTTCCAGTATTTATTTGATATCCCTGAGTTTGGGGCATCCTTTTTTTCTCACTGTTTTCAAAACACTGAATTACTGTCACCTTATTGTACAATTTCAATAAAGCTTTATAAAGATTTTTTTTTAAAGTTTTTTTTTTCGAGTTTTACTAATAACTTTGTTTAAATAAGAAACAGGAATTTCTATACTCAAAAAATACAAAACAAAAGCCACACATTTCCTTGCGTAAAGCCATATTGTATGGTAACTCAAATACTGTTCAGTGCAGTGGCTAGAATTAAACAGTACAATTATATACAAAATTTAAACAATTTCTGACAAATTTCTACAGCTGGATGTAGGATACATTTGAGCTCAACAGTTTCTGGGAAATTTAAATGGCAAAGCGTAAGCTTTAACACATTTGGTTCAAAACTTTAATATATGCTAAGAACAAATGTACAACACAATATTTAGTATCTCATGAGAAAATAAAAGCACATGTCATTCTAAATATCAGACATCAGATTTAATCACCAAAAAAGCATATTCAGCCCATTTTTCTGAAATTGATATTGATACTATTGTATTTTATTTGGACAAAAGCAGAGCATAAGATCAACATATTATGTAATGCTAAACCAGATATCAGAAGTTAAATGGAGCTCATATTTACCTTAGGGAATAAGTAATTTTCTCCCTTTAACCATAATCTACAAAATATAATATTTTCATGAAGGCCTGAGATGACTAGGGTTAAAGGTATCTGCTCCTAAAAAGATTGTTTTAAAACATTCCCCTGTGAAAATGACAAAACTAAACTGAGTCCTTTTTTCCATGACAGTCTCCTACAATATAACACTTACTAATTTAAAGGAACCAGAATGCACCTTCAAAGGGAAAATATTATGGCAAACTTTGGTGCAAAGAAGAGAACTGGGAGTATGACAAAATAATATGCATACATACACACACGAATATATACATATATTTATCATTTCTTTAAAAAAAAATCAATGGCGTTGCTTTCTTCTCTATCACCTCATCCTTCTTCAACCTTCTTAGAAAATGAACAAAACAGAGAAAAACCCAGGAATGAATGAAGGGAACTGAAATGTTCCTTTCACTGTAGGCACCTTGTTCCCCTAATTCTTAAGAATATTGTGCCATACCTTTTAGGTGCAGATGGAAGAACTCTAGGTTTTAGTGAACTGAAACCAGTGGAATACAAATACAAAAACTTTGCTTTGCTTTTGGATACTCTCTTCATACTGAAGAAAACGCTGAAAGTTAGGCTCTCCTGCTGACCAGTCAGGAATACCTAGGACTCTCTTCACAGTTGCTGAAGAACTTGTGTCAAAAGTCTGCAAGTTCAAGGATATTTTCTTGAGTTTGTGCTCTACTTCACACATCACAAATTTCAAAACTATTCATGATTATGTATTATGAGAGGCTTAAATGAGATAGCTTCAAACTAGTGCTCTTGTAAGTCACCAAAAACCTGCTTATTTATGTTGCATCGATTCTGAGGCCCAACTATTCTATGCAAATGCAGGTCATGCACCTAAACTGGAAAACAATAACCAAAAGTGTGTCAGTTTTTCACCTGCAAAATAAAGAATTTCCAAGAGAGAAACTAAACATAAATATGTCTTTAGATAAAATGGTAACAGTTATGACCCTGATGGCCAACATAAACAAAATAGTAGATCTATGTGTAAGGAAAATAATTGATTTGAAAGCAACATTAACTATAGTAGAATTTGAGATTCAAAACAAAACAATTTCAAAAAAGACAAAACAGAAAAAGCCAAAGCATGGCTGTTTTTTAAGGCATGAAAGTGTGTAACTGAAATGTAATATATCTTAGTAATTCATCTGAGTCTCTTACTTGGCAAATTTCTAGGCTCTTAATACAATGTTTTTATTATGTTCTCCAGACACATATATCTAACTTATATAGGGTAATATTCATATATATTTATATAAAATATACATATTTATTACCTATGTCTTTATATATAACATACAAATTAAATACATACAAATTAATTACATACAAATTAAAATACAAATGATATTTATATATTATATATATATGTGTGTGTGTATATATATATATATATCAATTTATTATGAGAAATTGGCTTACTCAATTTCTCTGCAAGCTGGAAAGTTAGGAAACTTGTGGGAATAATTCAGTGTGAGTCTGAAGGCCTGAGAACCAGAGAACCGATGATGTAAATCCCAGTCCTAGGTCAGAAGATGATGAAATTGGATGTTTCAGCTCAACAGTGACAGGAAGAAAAGGAAGAAATCTCTCCTTTCTTTGCCTTTTGTCTTCTTCAGGCCCTAAAAGGATTGGATAATGCCCAAGCACTTTGAGGAGGGCAGTGAGCACTAGAGTCCACACATTCAAATGCTAATCTCACCAAGAGAAAAAAAAAAAAAACCTTTCACAAACACACCCAGAGACAATGTTTAATCTATGGATCTCATATTCCACTCAAGCTGATACATAAAATTAATCATCACAAGGTGCAACCAGAAAACTTCATACTTTGAAGACATGTATTGATGAGATAATACAACTTCATAAACTTAGATCTATAGGTCTTTATTCCCCTTTAACCAAGTTTACCCTCAACCCACTGATTTTAATCCATCTTTTTTATTAACCTCACTGATTTTAATTCAGAATTTTTTTATGGACATGTATTATGGGCTGAACATATTATAATAAGTGTTGAGAACAGAAAGCATGTTAGAAGTATTATTTGTGTTCAAGGAACTTCTTATCTGTTTTAGGGAGATTACAAGACAAAGAAAGTGAACCATTTAAATGTTAACTTGTGTAATATGGATTAATGGAATAAAGGTGAGTTGCAACAGCCAAAGAGGCTGCGCTTTCAAAAAGACAGGATTTGGTAAATCAGAAAACACGGAAGATTAATGGTGTTCTGTGAATTAAGAATATTTGGAAGGTTCTGAGGGGAGATTGCGCTGGAACATATATTCAAAGTGGGGCTGCTGACCATAATAGAGCAGAAATGTGCCTACCAGCTCTAAAGCAAAATTAAAATAGTGTCCTTGCCTCAGGTGGGAAAACACCCTTGCGAATGAATAAATGATGATAGTCATAGATTTTCTGTTTGAGTAAAGGATGGATAAATTACTCAATAAGCAGCCTGTCTATAGAAAAAGCCTGGTTTCTTATCATATATCCTCCATACAGAGATGCAAGCATTTGCATAGAAATGAATTGATTTGAGAAAGGGCAGAGAAGGGGAAGCAATGGAGAGAGTTAGAGAGTGCAGAGGAAAAGATCCTCATGGATTTGTTTAATAAGACTCTATTTCACTTAGAGTATCTAATACCGTTGGTAATTTAACTCATGTGACCACCTCACATCTATGTCATTTTAGATAAGAAAGAGAAAATATGATTTTAAAGGGAGAGTAATGACTGTTTTGTATCTATAAATCATTCATCATATGAAGTCTTAATGGAAAAGTTACATACATTGCTACTTGAAAATAAGTGGACCATAGGCGTATTGAGAAACTTAAGACAGATCCTAAAAATAGAAATTTCTCTTATGTAAAATCTACGTTTTTTTGTTTAATTTCTTACTTTTTTTATTTTTGAAATTTCCACTAGAAATATTTCAAAGGACATCTTTTTTTTTTTCTATACAGCATTTCTAATAGGGAGTAAAGCAAAATGGCTTCAGAATTTACATTTTACAAGATCAATTAATCTGGGCTTCTCTCCCCTTCTCATTTTTATTCTTAAATAAACACAGGTGTTTGTTATTGTATCTCCAATAAACTATTACCTAATGGTTTTAAAAAGTGTTTGAAAAAAGACTCAGATAATTTTGGAAGTGCTAGAATAAGCAAAATAAAATATATTCTTTCTGTAGCATCTGTTCATTTAGTAAAATATGCTAATGTGCATTATGAATCTTTAGAAAGTAGTATATTATCAAAATGTTTCTCAAACTTCAAGATTTGGAAACTTTTTGAGAACATTCTTAAAGTTAGTGCTCTGCAGAATATAATACTTAACCTGTTATATTAGGAAAGCTAGTTTCTGCTTTACAATGCTAATTTCTATCATTGAGAAATGCTTGTGAAACACTTCGGTTTTTGAAAATCTTCTTCACAAATTTCATTTGCTCATTTTGTTTCGGAACGTTCACCAAAAGTAGCTAGCACATTACTTTACTCATCAGTGACAAAAACTAGTGAACAAGAAACTATGTAGCACTTAAACATCTGTTGAATATCAATCTCGGGCTGATATATTATGAATTTTCTTCTAGTTTCCTAACTAAACTTTCAATTTATTTGTGTATGTCTGTGTGTGTGTGTGTGTGTGTGTGTGTGTGTGTGTGTGTGTGTGTGTGTATTCCTGGAGACAGGTTCTTGCTCTGTCACTTAGGGCAGTGGCATGACCGTAGTTGATTATATTAATATCTTGAACTCCTGGACTCAAGCCCTTTCCTCCTTCAGCCTCCTGAGTAGCCAAGACCACTGGCATATGCCCCTACACCTGGATAATTATTTTATTTTTATTTTTTGTAGAGATTGGGTCTCACTTTGCCCAGGCTGTCAACGTGTTTGTTAATTGAAGCTTGCTATAGACTGAATTGTGTCCCCTCCCCTGCAAAATTCTTAGTTTAAAATCTAGTCCTTCAATATGACTGAATTTCAGACCAAAGGCCTTTAAGAAGGTTTTAGGTCTAATTAAGTCATAAAGGTGGGGCACTAATTCAATAAGACTGCTATCCTTTTAAGAAGAGGAAGCAACACCATCAGTGTCTGTGCAGGGAGTAAAGGACATGAGAGGAAGCTGTGAGAAGGCAGCCATCTGCAGGCAAGGAGGGGAAGCCTCTCCGAAACCAACCCTGCTCAAACAGTGACTTGGGACTTCTGGCCTCCAGAACCCAGCGAAAATAAATGTCTGTTGTTTAAACCACCTAGTCCGCGGTATTCCGTAATAGCAGCCTAAGCAGACTAATATAAGGCTTTTATTTTAAATTTACTTTAAAAATCCATTACATGGTTCTTGAAGTATCGAAAACTTTTACTACCTCCGTCTACTTTAGTCCTGGGAGAAGGGGCCTGAAAAAACTCAAAGATAATATCTGCAATTCATCTTTGTGAAAACCAACACTCAGAGACATTACATGAACCCAGGTCTTGGGTTGCAATGTTAACGTCTTTTATCACTGTAGACATGGGGCTTTCTCATCCTCTTTCTGTCCTATTTAAATGTCTCTTAATAATTTACCTATCTTGTTTTGTCCTTTGGAATGTCTCTATGTAACTGTCTACCGCCTAGGTTAATATTAACTTTCTGGGTTAGGATTTTACACTCAAAATAGTTTTGTCCTAGAATTCTGAAGTTCCCCTTTCTTATCTATTGATAAATTGATTTATTTATTCAACAAATATTTAATGAGCTTTCACTATATACTAGTTATTGGGAATACAGAGTTGAGTAAGAAGCTGCTGTTCTCTATGGTGTTCACATTCTGTGAAGAAGGCAGATAATAAATTGGATCTGGTGGTTATAGGTACTACATAAAACAAAGTAAATGTTTAGTGACTGACTGTATGTGTGGAGGGGTACGATGAAGGTGCTTTCTACAGGATAATCATACAGGATGTCCAAGGAGATCAGAGAGCATTTGATCAAACATTTGGCCTTCTTTGAAAGAAATAAAGAAGGGAGCCACACGAAGGTGTAGGCAAATGGATTCTAAACTCGGGCAATAGGGAACATTCCTTAGACTAGTGGTTTTTAAACTTCTCTGACCCTAAAAATCACCTGGAACCTTTAAAAAAATAATTCTGATACCAAGGTTGAATATCCGACCCAATGTATCTAAAGCTCTAGGGAGTAGAACTCAAGCATCAGTCTTTTAATATCTCTGTAGGTGTTTCCAATACTCAGCCAAGGTTGAAAATCACTGTGTTCGATATTAATGAACTTTGTTTGTTACAGAAACTAAAAGATGGCCAATGTGAATAAAGAATGAAAGGGAAAGAAAGAGCGATAAAAGAGACATTATAGGTCATTATAAATTGTTTGGATTTTATTTTGGATATAAAGCCATCAGGGGTTTTGAACGGAAGGCATTATGTGATCTTATTCGCACAACATAATTTTGCCTGCATAGTAAGGAATTGACTACACGTAGATGAGGAGAATAGACACCAGTAAACACATTTGGATGTGATTAGAAAAAAAATTATACTTAAGTGATAACAATAGAGGCAGAAGTCATGTTTAAATGAAATATAATATTAAGCTGATTATTATCCTTTTGTTATTGCTTGTGTTTTTTTACAAGATGTTTTTAGAATAATATTTTCATTGTTGATGTATTAGTTTGCCAGGGCTACCATAATAAAATACCACAGAGTTGGTGGTTAAAATAACGGAAATTAATTTTCTAACAATTCTAGAGGCTAGAAGTCCAAGATCAAGTTGTGGGCAGGTGTGATTTCTTCTGAACCCTCTCTCCTTGTCTTACAGATGGCGCTTTCTCACTGTGTCCTCACGTTGTCTTTCTTTTGTGAGTGACCACCCATAATGTCTTTTTTGCATCCTAATCTTCTGTTCTTAGCAGAAGACTAGTCAGATTGAATTAGGATATACTGTTATGACTTCATTTTAACTTAATCACTTCTTCAAAACCCCATGTTCAAATAGAGTCGCATTCTAGAGTACTGGGCATTAGGACTTCAACATATGAATTTTGGGAAACATACAATTAACATTAACATTTGATGTTCTGAGATTTCACCATTGTTTCACATGTTTATTTTTTTATTTTATTGCACTTTATGTTCTTGGGTACATGTGCAGAACATGCAGGATTGTTGCATAGATACATACATGACAAGGTGGTTTGCTGCCTCCATCCCGCATCACCTGTATCTGGCATTTCTTCCCCTGTTATCCCTCCCGAGCCTCCCTACCCACTACTGTCACTCCCCTATTCCCCCCCAAACAGACCCCGGGGTATGATGCTCGCCTCCCTGTGTCCATGTGTTCTCATTTATCAACACCCACCTATGAGTGAGAACATGTGGTGTTTGATTTTCTGTTCTTGTATCAGTTTGCTGAGAATGATGGTTTCCAGATTCATCCTAGTCCTTACAAAGCACACAAACGAATTGTTTTTTTATGTATTCCATGGTGTACATGTGCCACATTTACCTTGTCCACTCTAACATCAATGGACATTTGGATTGGTTCGAGGTCTTTGCTATTGTAAACAGTGCTGCAATGAACATATGTGTGTATGTGTCTTTATAATAGAATGATTTATGATCCTTTGGCTGTATACCCACTAATGGGATTGCTGGGTCAAATGGTATTTCTATTTCTAGGCCCTGGAGGAATCCCCACACTGTCTTCCACAATGGTTGAACTAATTTACACTCCCACCAACAGTGTAAAAGTGTTCCTATTTCTCCGCATCCTCTCCGGCATTTGTAGTCTCCAGATTGTTTAATGATCGCCATTCTAACTGGTGTGAGATGGTATCTCAGTGTGGTTTTGATTTGCATTTCTCTAATGACCAGTGATGATTATGATGAGCACTTTTTCATAGTTTTTTGGCCTCATAGATGTCTTCTTTTGTAAAGTGTCTGTTCATGTCCTTCATCCACTTTTGAATGGGTTTGTTTGTTTTTCTTGTAAATCTGTGTTAGTTCTTTGTAGATTCTGGATATTAGCCCTTTGTCAGATGGGTAGATTGCAAAAAATTTTTCCCATTCTGTTGGTTGCTGGTTCACTCTAATGACTGTTTCTTTTGCTGTACAGAAGCTCTGGAGTTTAATTAGATACCATTTGTCTATTTTGGCTTTTGTTGCCAATGCTTTTGGTGTTTTAGTCATGAAGTCCTTGTCTATGCCTATGTCCTGAATGGTTTTGCTTAGGTTTTCTTCTAGGGTTTTTATGGTGTTAGTTCTTATGTTTAAATCTTTAATCCATCTGGAGTTAATTTTTGTATAATGTGTCAGGAAGGGGTTCAGTTTCTGCTTTCTGCACATGGCTAGCCAGTTTTCCCAACACCATTTATTAAACAGGGAATCATTCCCCCACTGCTTGTTTTTGTCAGGTTTGTCAAAAATTAGATGATTGTAGATGTGTGGTGTTGCCTCCAAGGCCTCTATTCTGTTCCATTGCTCTATATGTCTGTTTTCATACCAGTACCATGCTGTTTTGATTACTATAGCCTTGTAGTATAGTTTTAAGTCAGATAGTGTGATGCCTTCAGCTTTGGTCTCTTTGCTTAGAATTGTCTTGGCTATGTGGGCTCTCTTTTGGTTTCACAGGAAATTTAAGGTGGTTTTTTCCAGTTCTGTGAAGAGGGTCATAGGTAGCTTGATGGGGATAGTGTTGAATCTACAAATTACTTTGGGCAGTATGACCATTTTCACAATATTGATTCTTCCTAAACATGAGCATGGAATGTTTTTCCATCTTTTTGTGTCCTCTCTTATTTCCTTGAGCAGTGGTTTGTAGTTCTCTTTGAAGAGGTCCTTTACATCCTTTGTTAGTTTTATTCCTAAGTATTTTATTCTGTTTGTAGCAATTGTGAATGGCAGTTCGTTCTTGATTTGGCTCTCTTTAAGTCTGTTATTGGTGTACAGAAATGCTTGTGATTTCTGTACATTGATTTTGTTTCCTGAGACTTTTCTGAAGTTCCTTATTAGTTTAAGGATATTTTGGACTGAGCTGATGGGTCTTCTAAATATACATGTCGTCTGCAAATAGAAACAATTTGACTTCCTCTTTTCCTCATTGAATACTCTTTATTTCTTTTTCTTGCCTGATTGCTCTGGATAGAACTTCCAATACTATATTGAATAGGAGTGGTGAGAGGGGGCGTCCTTGTCTAGTGCTGGATTTCAAAGGGAATGCTTCCAGTTTTTGTCCATTCAGTATGATATTGGCTGTGGGTTTTTCATAAATAGCCTTTATTATTTTGAGATATGTTCTGTTGATTCCTAGTTTATTGAGAGTTTTTAGCATAAAGAGCTGTTGAATTTTGTTGAAGGCCTTCTCTGCACCTACTGAGATAATCATGTGGTTTTTATCTTTGGTTCTGTATATGTGGTGGATTACGTTTATAGACTTGCATATGTTGAACCAGCTTTGCATCATGATGGATAAGCATGAAACCTACTTGATCAGGATGGATAAGCTTCTTGATGTGCTGTTACAATCGGTTTGTCAGTATTTCATTGAAGATTTTTGCATCTATATTCATCATGGATATTAGCCTGATGTTCTCTTTTTTAGTTGAGTCTCTGCCAGTTTCTGATATCAGGATGATGTTGGTCTCATAAAGTGATTTGGGAAGGATTCCTTCTTTTAGGGTTGTTTGGAATAGTTTCAGAAGGAGTGGTACCAGCTCCTCTTTGTATGTCTGGTAGAAATCAGCTGTGAACCCATCTGGACCTGGGCTTTTTTTGGTTGATAGGCTATTAATTGCTGCCTCAACTTCAGCCCTTGTTATTGGTCTATTCAGGGTTTCGACTTCTTCCTGGTTTAGGCTTGGGACGGTGCAAGTGTCCAGGAATTTATCCATTTGTTCCAGGTTTACTGGTTTATGTGCATAGAGTTGTTTGTAGTCATCTCTGATGGTAGTTTGTATTTCTGTGGCTATTTTGTTCATCTTCTCAAAAAACCAGCTCTTGGATTCATTGATTTTTTGAAGGGTTTTTGTGTCTCTATCTCCTTCAGTTCTGCTGTGATCTTAGTTATTTCTTGTCTTCTGCCAGCTTCTGAGTTTATTTGATCTTACTCCTCTAGCTCTTTCAATTTTGATGACAGGCTTTCGATTTTAGCTCTTTCCTTGCTTCTCATATGGTCATTTATTGCTATAAATTTTCTTTTTATACAAATTCTGGTACGTTGTGTCTTTGTTCTCATTGGTTCAAAGTACATCTTTATTTCTGCCTTCATTTCATTGTTTATTCAGTCAACATTCAAAAGCCAATTGTTCAGTTTCCATGAAGTTACGTGGTTCTGAGTACATTTCTTAATCCTGAGTTCTAATTTGATTGCATTGTGGTCTGAGAGACTGTTTGTTATGATTTCTGTTCTTTTGCATTTGCTGAGGAGTGATTTACTTCCAATTATGTGCTCAATTTTAGAGTAGATGTGATGTGGTGCTGAGAAGAACATATATTCTGTGGATTTGGGGTGAAGAATTCTGTAGATGTCTATTAGGTTTACTTGGTCCCAATCTGAGTTCAAGTCCTGGATATACTTGTTAATTTTCTGTCTCATTGATCTGTCTAATATTGACAGTGGAGTGTTAAATTCTCCCACTATTATTGTGTGGGAGTCTAAGTCTTTTGGTAGGTCATTAAGACTTGCTTTATGTATCTGGGTGCTCCTGTGTTGAGTGTGTATATGTTTAGGATCATTAGGTCTTCTTGTTGGATTTAACCTTTTACCATTATGTAATTCCCTTCTTTGTCTCTTTTGATCTTTGTTGGTTTAAAGTCTATTTTATCAGAGACTAGGATTGCAACTTCTGTTTTTTTTCCTCTCCATTTGCTTGGTAAAGCTTCCTCCATCCATTTATTTTGAGCCTATGCATGTCCTTGCATGTGAGATGGGTTTCCTGGATACAGCACACTGATGGGTTTTGTCTTTTTATCCAATTTGCCAGTCTGTGTCTTTGGATTGGGGCATTTAGCCCATTTAAATTTAAGGTTAATATTGCTATGTGTGAATTTGATCCTGCCATTTTGATGCTAGCTGGTTGTTCTGCCCATTAGTTGACACCAGTTGCTTCATTGTGTTGATGCTCTTTACCATTTGGTATGTTTTTATAGTGGCTGGTACTGGTTGTTCCTTTCCATGTATAGTGCTTCTTTCAGGAGCTCTTGTAAGGCAGGCCTGGTGGTGATGAAATCTCTCAGCAATTGCTTGTTTGTAAAGGATTTTATTTCTCCTTCATTTATGAAGCTTAGTTTAGCTGGATATGGAATTCTAGGTTGAAAGTTCTTTCCTTTAAGGATTTTGAATATTGGCCTCTACTCTCTTCTGGCTTGTAGGGTTTCTGTGGAGAGATCCGCTATGAGTCTGATGGGCTTCCCTTTGTGGGTGACCCAATCTTTCTCTCTGGCTGCCCTTAGTATTTTCTCCTTCATTTCAACCCTTGTGAATCTGTCAATTATATGCCTTAGGTTGCTCTTCTTGAGGAATATCTTTGTGGTGTTCTCTGTATTTCCTGGACTTGAATAGTGGCCTGCCTTGCTAGGTTGGGGAAGTTCTCCTAGATAATATGCTGAAGAGTGTTTTCCAGCTTGGATTCATTCTCTCCATCACATTCAGGTATACCTATCAAATGTAGATTAGGTCTTTTCTCATAATCCCATATTTCTTGGAGGCTTTGTTCATTTCTTTTCACTCTTTTCTCTCTAATCTTGCCTTCTCATTTTATTTCATTGAGTTGATCTTCAATCTCTGATATCCTTTCTTCCACTTGGTCAATTCGGCTATTGAAACTTGTGTAAGCTTTGCGAAGTTCTAGTGCTGTGTTTTTCAGGGCCATCAGGTCATTTATATTATTTTCTAAGCTGATTATTCTCCTTAGCATTTCATGAAACCTTTTTTAAAGGTTTTTACTTTCTTTGCATTGGGTTAGAAGATGTTCTTTTAGCTCAGAGAAGTTTGTTATTACCCACATTCTGAAGCCTATTTCTGTCAATTCATCAGACTCATTCTCCATCCAGCTTTGTTCCACTACAGATGAAGAGTTGTGATCCCTTGGAGGAGAAGAACATTCTGGTTTTTGGTGTTTTAATCCTTTTTGTCCTGGTTTCTTCCCATCTTTGTGGATTTATCTACCTGTGGTCTTTGTAGTTGATGACTTTTGGATGGGGTCTCTGAGTAGACATCCTTTTTGTTGATAATGATGTTATTTCTTTCTGTTTTTTTTTTTCCTTCTAACAGTCAGGCCCCTCTATTGTAGTACTGCTGGAGGTCCACTCCAGACCCTGCTTGCCTGGCAATCACATACTGTGGCTGCAGAACAGTAAGTGTTTCTGCCAGTTTCTTCTTCTGTTATCTTCATCCCAGAAGGATATCCACCAGATGTTAGCCTGAGCTCTCCTTTGTGAGGTGTCTCTTTGGATATACAGGGGTTGGGGAGCTGCTTGAAGAGACAGTCTGTCCCTTATAGGAGCTCAAGTACTGAGCTGTGAGCTCTGTTGTTCTGTTCAGAGCTGCTGTGCAGGTACATTTAAGTCTGCTGCAGTGTAACTCATAACCGCCTTTTTTTTCCCAGGTGGTCTGTCCTGGGAAGATTGGGCTTTATTTATAAGTTCCTGATATGCTGCTGCCTTTTTACAGAGCTGCCCTGCCCAGTAAGGTGGTAGCCAAATCACAGTCTGTCAGCGGAGGCGTTGCTGAGCTGCTGTGGGCTCTACCCAGCTGCTGTGTGAACTTCCTTGTGGTTTTGTTTATAGAGGTACAGTTAGAACTGCCTTGGTAATGGCGGTCTACCTCAGTAATGGTGGACTGTCTCTGTAATGGCGGTCTACCTCAGTAATGGTGGACTGCCTCTGTAATGGGGGACTGCCTCAGTAATGGTGGACTGCCTCGGTAATGGAGGTCTGCCTCGGTAATGGCGGACTGCCTCAGTAATGGTGGACTGCCTTGGTAGTGGTGGACTGCCTCGGTAATTGCGGATGCCCTCTCCCCACAGAGCTGGATCATCCTGGGTCCAGCTGCACTTGCTGTGAAACTCTCAATCCAGAGCAATTCAGATTGCTGGTCTTTGTGGGGGTGGGACCCGCCAAGCCAGATCACCTGGCTCCCTGTTTAAGCCCTCTTTTTTTTTTTAGTTGAATGGGTGGCTCTGTCTCCCAGGCATTCCAGATGCCAGTTGAAATGGCAGCTCAGATTTGCATGAGTTTTTGTTTGGAGACTCACCGTATGGCTGAAACAGCCGTGCTGGAAACTGGTGGTGCTTTTCAGCCCAGGAATCTCCTTGTCTGTGTGCAGTAATAACTCGTTTGGAAATGCAATGATCACTCATCTTCTGTGTTCTGCTGGGAACTGCACTCCAGAGCTGTTCCTACTCAGCAGTCTTGGATCCCTCATCCTGGTTCACATGTTTTTTAAGCTAAAGACTCTTTTTTTTTTTTTTTTTGTTAGTGGAAGTGTTATTTTTTATTACATTATTATTATTTTTTACTCTATTCTGGGTATTCCTCTTCTCCTTCTGGAACTCATTTTAGAGAGATATTGGAACCTATGAATCTGTTATTCATTTCTTATCACTTATACTTTCCTCTCATTTGCATTTATCTATGTAGTCTGAGATAATCCCTTGGTAGATTTCTAGCCTAGTAATTTACACTTCAACCATGCCCATTCTGGCATTTAGACTACTGTTTCCAGTGTAAGTACCAACTTTTAAATCCAAAGACTTCTAATAAATTTTTTTTTTGTAGCTGCAATATCCGCTTAGCTGTTTCTGAATGTATCAGTAATGCTTCACCTAAACTCTTCTGCTTGCTTCATTAACTTTGCTTCATTCCTCGGAACCTCAGATGCATTTACCTTTGCAACAGTCTGCTTTGGAATCTGTTTTGCAATGTCTTTTCTGTTGATTTCTTTCGATCTGATCCTTTTTACTTTATATCATTTAGGTATTGCTCATAATATTTGGACTATAGTGGCACTTTAAAGTTTGTTCTTGTCTATTAATGGATTTATTCTCCATCATGTGTATACATATGTTTGGTATAGAAATACATGCATTTATGTAAATATATGTAAAATATTTTTTCTTATTTTATAAAATCCTGGATGCCTAGGCATGCTGCAACATTTGTACAGTCTGTCATCTTGAGTCAATCTATTATGGAAAATCTTTATTTTTTACATATTTTGTACTTACAAAATAATTTGTTTGTTCCATAAAGAGCTCTTGACTTATAGAAAATACCTCACTATTTTCCTTATTAAACCCTGCCAATTTTTATTTAAACATATTCATATTTATTTTTCTAAGTTTATTTTCAGTCCTTAGTCTTAGAAATAATATCAATATTTTGTTCTATCAATGGGAATTTTCTATCCACAAATATTTTGGCATTATTTATTAATATACTCACTACCCACTCTGTAGCAAGGGTAATGTCTTTTTAGAAAAGTATAATAGGACCTTTGAGTTATGTTGGGCAAACTGTAAACTAATACTGTTTAAAAAAGAATAAATTTATTTTAATCACTTTCAATATTGATTGAGTAACCAGCAATATAATTTGAAATATTATTAGACAATAAGTGCTGTAATGATAGTTGTAAAATATATTCAGTAATTTGATTAATTTTATAGAATATACTGATTCTCTTAAGTAGAAACCACAAGAATGGAAGAGATTACACACATATTTTACAGGAAGAACACAGGAAATGTAGTCTACTTTTATGGATAAAGCTTCTTATATCCGTTAAATATAAACTTGCTAAGAAAGTGAAGAGAAATAAGAATATTCCAAACCTCAAGTCTCAGTACAAACCCTATAAGAGACTTGAAAATACCTTCCGTTACTTGCCAAATGATAATTTGGAAAAAGACAGTAAACAGTGGCAGATTATGACAAGGAACTTGAAAATGAGTTTTAGTTCTGGCTATGCTCGTTACTAATTTGAAGAATGAAAGGTTATTTTCTAAACATCTTAGGTTTCTCTCTCTCTGGGTCTCTCACTGTTACTCATTATAATCACTCTCCAGCTTTTATTTAATAAAAAATTTTTTACACTTACTCGAAGGTTCTCTACCAACTGATTCCATCTCTAAGCTAAATGAAGTCAGTCTTCTTTTTTAGTTTTTGTTGTTTTCTCAAGGAACCTATAGTCTTTAGGAGAGATAGAGATGTAAACAAGTATCTCTGGGTGTTAGGACTTTTCTCTTTCCTTAGTTTTATCTACAAGTATTCCTTATGGATACAGAGAGGAAGAGTTTAAAAAGCGATTGAACCAACTACCTCTCCAGCTGTTTCTTCACCAGTAGGTTAGGTACATACCATCCTTTGATGTCTGTCAGCCACACATAGATACTCCCTGGGTCCCATACTTTACAGTGATGGTGGTGCTACTGCTACTACCTGATTTTACAAGGAGCAGAGGGATTCTCCTACTCTTTGAAACGTCGCTGGTTTTTAAACATATACATATATATATATATATATATATATTTAAACTATATATATATATTTAAACATATTATATTTAAATAGATTATATTTATATATTAAATGTGTATGTATGTATATATATATTTATTTAATATATGTTTAAATATATTGTGTATATGTATTTATTTAATATATGTTTAAATATATTAAATATATATCTACATATGTATATATACATATATATACATATATACATATATACACATATATATTTATTTAATATATGTTTTAATATATTAAATATATATATACATCCACCCACACATAGATATATTAAATATATGATTATCTTCGCCTTAAATATATATCTACGTATGGAGATATATATGTATATATATACACATTTTATTTATTTAATATATGTTTTAATATATTAAATATATATATACATACACACAAACACATATATACATATTAAATATATGATCATCTTAGCCTTAAATATATATCTACATATGTATATATATACATATATATACATATATACACATATATCTATTTATTTAATATGTTTAAATATATTAAATATACATATATACATACACACACACACATATATATATATTAAATATATGATCATCTTAGCCTGTTTTGTGCTGCTATAACAATATCTGAGACTGAGTAATTTATAAAGAAAATAGATTTATTTTTCATAGTTCTGAAGGCTGGGACATACAAGATTGAGGAACCTACATGTGGCAAGATGTTGCATCATTTCATGGTGGAAGGTGGAAGGGCAAGAGAGCTCAAGCAAAAGGGGGTCAAACTCACTTTTATAGAAAACTCACTGCCATGATACTAAACCATACCCAACATAATGGCATTAATCCATTCATGAAGGCAGAGCCCTGACGACCTAATCACCTCTTATTCGGCCCCAGTTCCCAACACTGTTGCACTGAAACTTTAAGAGATGCATTCAAACCATAACAGAAGTACCTAACATTGTCAAACTCCGAAATATAAGTAAAATGGTGGCTGCCAGGGGCTGGGGGTGTGGAAAGAAAATGGATTGTTTAACAGGTATAGAGTTTCCATTTTGCAAGATGGAAAGTTCTGAATATCTATAGTGTAATAACTTGAATGTACTTAACATTATTGATCCTGTATTGTTATAAATTCTTTTTTTTTCTAAAATTAATATGACCCTGATACATTTGAAGTTTAAGTTGTTATTTATTAAAGGAATGTAAAATTTTGATGGTTGTTTAAAGACTATACAGAGTGGATATGAGGGGTGGTAGGACATTGGGTGTGATGTCTCTGAGAGAGCTACTTTATCATAAAGCGAAAATGCAGAACCTCACTGCCTATGCCTGGTGGCAAGGAAATTGAAAGAAACTGATTTTCCTATTCTATCACTACCTTCTTACGGTATTTTACGTAACATATTTCTGTTTTCAATATACTGAAAACTCTTGGGAAAAACAAAACCAACAAACTAAAAAATAATACCTCAATGTCTTTTCACTTTATTCCAGAGGAAAAGAGTATTATTTCAGTTCACTGGCTTATCAAGAAAGGCATATACATGCTCCAAACTATAAGGTTATGAGTGAAGAGAATTATTGAGGGGACAAGGAAGATGAGTTATTTGGCTTATATTGACACTGATTTTACACCGATGTACAAAAAAATCAAACATATCTGCTCAAGGATGGACAAAATTCCTTTCCAAATATTTATTTTTGATTCATGAAAAATACACATTTCTCTGATTAATGTGACACTGGCTTTATTTCTTATGAATTAATATTCTGGCCTTACACTGTTAATTCAATCTTTTTTCCTAACTTTTATTAGAAAACATTCTTGTGACTAAGACCCATTTTCAAGTCTACTTTCCTCATCAGGGTGAAGGCATGGCAGGGGGTCTAAGGACAACCTTAGCTCACTTTCTCACTAAAATCATTGCAAGATACAATACGTTTAATAATGTAGCTATGTCATAGGCACAAAATAGCAATAAATCTACTTGTGAGAGTCAGGGAAACCTTACTGAGAGTGGAGAGTCAAGCAAAATCTTTATGTATATATAGAAATTTTTTGAGAGATAAAATGCTTAGTCAAGGAAATATAAGATTATATTGCTTAAGAATTTTTTTGTGTGTGTTAAAGCAGAAAAAAATGTGACTCAAACTAGCTTAAGATAAAGAAGAATGCATTGACTCACGTAACTGAAAAGGTCCCGTATACACATAATGTATACTCATAGCTTGTTCGCTTTATGTGACATCCTTGTGTGGGCTGAATTCTTATGAGGTTTTTTGCTGTCGTTTTGTTTTTCAGACAGAATCTCACTTTATCGCCTAGACTGGAGTGCAGTGGCTTGATCTCAGCTAACTGCAACCTCCGTCTCCTGGGTTCAGGCGATTCTCCTGCCTCAGCCTTTTGAGTAGCTGGGATTATAGGCACATGCCACTGTACCCAGCTAATTTTTGTATTTTTAGTAGATACAGGGTTTCACCATGTTGGTCAGGCTGGTCTTGAACTCCTGACCTCACGATCCACCCAATTTGGCCTCCCAAAGTGCTGGAATTACAGGTGTGAGCCACAGCACCCAGCTTTTTTTTTTTTTTTCCTTTTTTCCTGTGGTGGAGAGAGGTTCTTGGCTTCAGCACTACAGGTTCTTATATCTTGGGATCATTCTGAAAATAATTCTTTTCTCTTCTATTATCAATATGTCGATATGAGGAGTATTTTCATGAAACACTGGCCCTTTTTTGCCACATGATGTGTCAGTTGCTGCTTGCTATGGTCTGAATTTTTTTATTCTCCCAAACTTTACATAATGAAACCTAACCACCAAGGTGGTAATATTAAGAGGTGAGAACTTTGAGATGTGGTAAGGTTATGAGGGCACAGCCTTCATGAATGAGATTAGTGCTCTTATGAAAGGGACCCCAGAGAGCTTGCTAGCCTCTTTCACCACGTGAGAATACAGCAAGAAGGTGCCATCTATAAGGAAGTGGGCCTTCACCAGACACTGAGTCACTATCAAAGCTAGCACCTCGATCTTGCACTTTCCAGCCCCAGAACTGTAAGAAATACATTTCTGTTGTTTATAAGCTAATAAGGCATATGCTCTATCTTATAAGGTACAAATATGGTATTTTTCATTATAGCAAAACAAATGGACTAAGAAATTGCTTTAACAAATTACCAAAAACTTAGTGACTTAAAGCAACACACACATATTATGTACAATTCTGGAAGTCAGAAGTTTGAAATGGGTCTCATTGGCCTAAAATCAAGTTGTCAGCAGGGCTCCATTTCTTTCTGGAAGATCTGTTCCTTTGCCTTTTCTAAGCTGCCATAGTCTGCCTTTATTACTTGACTTATTGTTCCTCATTCACCTTCAAAGCCGTACTCACATTGCATGGATCTAACTTTCTGTCTCCCTTTTACATGTTTAAGGACACTTGCAGTTACACTGGGACCACCTGGGTAATCCAGGATAATCTCCCTACTTTAAGATTAAGGTATTAGCAAACTTAATTCCATCTGTTACCTTATTTCCCCTTTGCCACATAGAACATTATATTATTGGACTCCAGGAATTAGAACAGAGGCATCTTTGGGAGACAAACCATACATAGCCATCTCTTACAGAAAGGAGAATGAGTACCATGTTGGCCAGGTCTGATTCTGTTGTCCATACCAGACTACAAGAAGGATTAGAGAAATTGGGAAGCAATGAAAGGGAATTTATATTCATTCTTGTCAGGAAAGACAGTAGATGATATATATAGAGATTCTAAGAATAAAAATAGAGCAGTGATTTAAAGATTGCTGGGGGAGGGGTTGGGGTGGGGATAGAAAGAGAGTGTTGCACTTCTGGTTATGTAGCCATCATGTTGTTTAGAATCTAGAGAAAAGGATGAGCTAAGAGTTCTGAATGTCCTGTGATAACTGATTTGAAAGTGGATAAAGGGAAAAATAAAATGGTGGTCTCAAATCAGGTGGAGGTGAGATGTAAATATTGGAAAGGGAGGGATGAGTCTTGTCAGAAACAGGGTTCCATGGTTCTCACTCTCGCTAGTGTGCATGTGGAGTTTGCAGGAGAGGTTTAATTTGAAGTACATAGTGCTCTTGGATCCCTCTTAATTCCTGTTCATGGATATGTGGAAGCCAGAGGAGATACGGTTTTGTTTGAAGAACCTGGAAATTGGAAGATTTCTGCTGAAGATTAGAGCACACAGAGTTAACATAATCATTTTTTTTCTTGTAAATATCACTCTGGTGACAGTATGAATACCAAAACAAAGGGTTAATAGAAGGTACAGAAAATGCTGCTGGAAGACTATTTTGAAAATCCACTTGAGGGAATCAAATTAGACAAAAGTCATAATAATGTGAAGAACAAGTAGTTCAAAAAGTTAATAAAATAGAATTAATAATTCCTAGATTTGTATGGTATTGCTACAAACTAGAAAAACGAAGCATGCATTAGTCAGGCTCTTTTAGCTTCTAGTTACAGAAACTCCCCTCAGACAAGCTTGATTTGTTCATTTATGCATTCAATAACTGTTTATTGAAAGCCAGGCATGTTGCTAGGCTCTGGGGCTACAATAGTAAAAATTGTGAGCAAAGATTCTCAAAAGTGGAGCTTATGTTTTAGTGGGGGAAAGAGACTATAAAAATACAATAAATAAATTAGAGAATTCAGATCAGAGTGTTATGCTTGTTATAAAAGTATGCAGTAAAAGAAAAACTAAAAGTTTAGTTATTGTGGGCAGGGAAGTCCTTTCTAAAATGATATAGTACCTGAGCTTAAGAAAAGTGGTCACTATTACATAACTGAAACAGTTATGTAAAAAACTGGTTTTAGATATATATGTAGTTACCTCCATGTCTTTATCTCCCTCTTGGCTCAGCCTGTCTTTATGTGGCATTATTTCATAGAGAAGAGCTTCATATTGTGAGCAAGATGGCTGCTAACTACTTTATATCTACATTGTCTATGCAGAGATTTCTCCTCTAAGAACTTCCTGTGTCTGAAGGGGTAATGTAGTGATTCCTGAAGTAATCACTGGGGAGAAGGGATGGTATCTCTAGCTAACCTGGGATATATGGCTGTTCCTGGAGTTGGAAATGAGTACTATAATGGATGGATGCTTCAGAAACAAAGTCAGTGACTCTGCAAAGGAACTAGACAAAAGAGGATAGGGAAATCCTGACAGGCAGAAAAAAAACTAGCACTGCTAACCAGAACTAATGACAGTACAATAATACAAATTATTGATCATTTAGAAAACATGGAATGAACATTCCATGCAGCTGGATGCAAAAAAAAGACTGCTTAGATAAAATAAATCATCAATTTTAAGGACAGAAAAATGTTAAATTGTGAGATTAATAATAATAATGTGGAAAGAATTATCTAGACAATGCTGACTACAACCACAAAATTAAACAAAATTTGGAATTATGAAATCTTAAAAATATTACCATTTTCTTTTTGTAAACTTTGCTTAAATTCATAGAAACCTGTCCTATGAATGATATATAAAAGTTGTATTTTAATCTATAAGTAGTAGGACTAAAAATTTCCTTTAAAAATAATTACAAGCCAAAAAACCTGATGAATAAATATTGTTGAAGAACACTGGCTATCAGATGAAAATAAATATGGTAACATTAAACTTAGGTAATCAGAAATAGGTAGGAATTGGGGGGAAAATGTTTGTTTTGGGCAGAAGGGGAAAGCATGGTGTTTGTGGAAGGACTCCCTACATCTAATAGGCACAAGGTTTAATCCCTGTTTTAGTTTCTTTCTGGCTTTAATTCAACAATATTTGGGATGTCTGTGTATATGTGCATGTGTGTCCTTTGCTTACGTGTTTATTTACCTCTTCAACAAATATTTAATGCATGCTGCTTTGCCCCATTCAAAGACTTAAACAGCCTTTGAAGGGAATCATGATTTACATTTAGATAGTTGAAATAATTGGTAATTGCTATAGGTAAATGAGAAGAGACTAAAAGGTAAAGTGTTTGTTCACTAAATAAATCTATTCATCTGTATTTTTGGTGAGCCTATATGCTCTTTCGAGTTTTCTTTTTTATTTCACACCTTAACAACGAGTAACGTTAAACAGGGAATGTATTTAGAGTTGATCTGACAACGAAGTTAACTGAAATGTTAAAAGACCTCTGTTTTCAATGGGAAAAAGAAATCTTTCAAGAGGAGCTGTGTCCTTCTTAAAAGAGAGATCACAAAATAAGTGAGACATATGATGGTGGCCATTAGAGAGAAGGATGAACGCCACTTTGTGAAGGGCTGATTCAGCTGTCTCAGGAGACCAGCTGCCAAGCACTCTCAAGAAGGAGATATGAAATCAGACATTTGTATGTGTGCAGCACCCACCATGTTTGCTCTGAGCAGAGAGAGCCATGTGAAGCAAGATAGCAAAGGTGAAATCCAACAAGATTGCCTACTTTATTGTCATGGCAACAGAACCCTGATGAAAACTAGAAAAACAATAAAATACCTCTGAAAAAAAACCTGTGTTATGTATATCTACTGAACCAAGGGAAGATGCAATCTTGGCAAGAGCCTGATATTTTTACCATTTGGGGATTTCCCTTAACAAAATCAGGGGTACTGCTTTTGGAAAATATTGATTTAAAAGGTATTGCATTTACTAAATTATTTAGTTGGTCCTATTGCTAAATTCAGATTGATACGTGAAAGCTGTACTTTCAGATTCGAATCTTTAGCTTTATTGCAGAGGTCGAAGCATTGACATTGTCATTCTCCTTGATGACTTTTGACAATCTTTTGCCATCATATTTCACACAAATTGTACTTTTAATAAGAAAGAGAAGTCGTATGACATTCTGATATTTGATTAAAATTAAAGCTATATTTTATTTGAAATTCTCATATTACATTATTTTACAAATCATTCTCATTTCAATATGCTGTTTATTGGTACACAGTTTAGTAGAGGAAAAACATTGTCTTTTCTATTCTGAATTTAACTATCACAGCTTCCTACATCTTCTCAGTTTTAGCCAATTTTGAGTTGTTCCTATGATTGTTTATATTCAAACAAGACCTCTTTTTTTGTAGAAAAAATCTGGGAAAGCTCATTTTTCAAATCAGCTTCACTGATGTAATTTACATACAATAAAGTCTACCTTTAAAAAGTGAGTTTTGACAAATGTCATGTAACTATTACCACAGTTTCTTTGCAATATTAATACCAATTTCTTTGCATTGATTAAAGTGTTTGGTTTAGAAACTAAAATATGCATCTTTGACTTATCATAACTTATCATACACTGTATAATAACTTGCTTTTGGAAAAAAATAGAAATATGGCACCAAATCCCACTCCTTTATGCTATTATTGACATAACTGTTATATCTGTGTATGTTATAAATCCAACAATGGATGTTGTAATTTATTATAGTTTCAAATTTAATTTTAGAGTCAGAGAGTACATGTGCAGGTTTGTTACGGGTTGGGGCACAAATTATCCTGTCACCTGATAGTGGCTGTAGAACCCAGATTTATAACTCTTTCACCCCTCTCCTACTTCCTTTTCTAGTAATCCCCATTGAGTACTGTCTTTATGTCCATGTGTACTCAATGTTTAGCGCCAACTTATAAGTGAGAACATGTGGCATTTGGATTTTTGTTCCCACATTAATTTGCTTAGGATAATGCCCTCCAGTGGTATACATGTTGTTGTGAAGAATATTCTTTTTTTTATGGCTGCATAGTATTCCATAATGTATGTGAACCATATTTTCTTTATTCAATCTACTGTTGATGGACACCTAGATTGATTCCATGTCCTTGCTGTTGTGACTAGTGTTGATGTAAATGTACTAGTGCATGTGTCTTTTTGGTAGAATAATTAGTTTTCTTTTGAGTATAAATCCAGTAATAGATGGGTGGGTTGAATGGTAGCTCTATTTTAAGTTCTTAGAAATTTTTGCTCTGCTTTCCACAGTGGCTGAGCAAATTCACATTTCTACCAATAATGTATAAGCATTCCCTTACCTCTACAATCTTGCCATCTATTATTTTTGACCCTTTAACAATAGCCATTCTAATTTGGGAGGCTGAGGCAGGAAGATCACTTCAGGTCAGGAATTTTAGACCAGCCTGGCCAACATGGTGAAACCCCATCTCTGCTAAAAATACAAAATTAGCTGGGTGTGGTGGTGCACACCTGTAATCCCAGTTGCTTGGGAGGCTGAGGTGGGAGAATCGCTTGAACCTGGGATGAGGAGACTGTAGTTAGCCAAGATTGTGCCACTGCATTCCATCCCTGGTGACAGAGCAATTCTACCTCAAGAAAACAAAACAAAACAAAACAAAAACAAAAAGCAATAGCCATACTTACTGGAGTGAGATGGTATCTTATTATGGTTTTGATTTGCATTTCTATGAGGATTGGTGATGTTGAGCATTTTTCATGTTTTTTGGATACTTATTTGTCTTCTTTGGAGAAGTATCTGTGAATGTTCTTTGTCCACTTTTTAACGGGGTTGTTTTTGATTGTTAAATTGTTTCAGTTCCGTATAAATTCTGGAACAAGAACTTTATCTTGTGCATAGTTTGAGAATATTTTCTCTCATTCTATATGTTGTCTGTGTACTCTTGATAGTTTCTTTTATTGTGCAGGATCTCTTTAGTTTAATAGATTCCACTTGTAAATTTTTGTTTTTGTTGCAATTACTTTTGAGGACTTAGTCATAAACTTTTGGGCTAAGACCAATGTCAAGAAGGGCATTTTCTAAGTTTTCTTCTAGGATTTTTATGGTTTTAGGTATCATATTTAAATATTTAATCCATATTGAGTTGATGTTTGTATATGCTGAAAAGTAGGAGTCCAGTTTCAATCTTCTGGATACGTCTATCCAGTTATCCTAGCATCATTGAATAGTGTGTTCTTTCCCCATTGTTTATTTTTGTTGGCTTTGTCAAATATAGATTGGTGTAGGTGTAAGGCTTTATTTCTA
Source organism: Pithecia hirsuta (assembly GCA_963573645.1). NCBI lineage: Eukaryota > Metazoa > Chordata > Mammalia > Primates > Pitheciidae > Pithecia > Pithecia hirsuta. The sequence goes on along the minus strand of CAUYLZ010072162.1, from coordinate 21,206 downwards.
TGTTCTCTTTGTCTGCCTGTTTTTGTGCCAATGTCATGCTGTTTGGGTTACTGTAGCCTTAGAATATAGTTTGAAGTCTGATAATGTGATACATTTGGTTTGTTCTTTTTGCTTAGGTGTAATTTGATTATGCAGGCTCTTTTTTGTTCCATGTGAACTTAAGAGCAGTTTATTCTACTTCTGTGAAAGATGACTTTGATAGTTTGATAGGAATAACATTGAATCTATAGATTGCTCTGGGCAGCATGACCATTATAATAATACTGATTTTTCCTAACCATGAGCATGGAAAATTTTTCCATTTGTTTGTGTCATATTTGACTTTTGTTGGCAGTGTCTTTTAATTCTCATTGTAGAGATCTTTCTTTCACTTTTTTGGGTTAGCTATATTTCTTTTTATTTTAGGTTGTGGCAATTATAATTGGGATTACATTTTGATTTGGCTCTCAGCTTAAATATTATTGGTGTATAGAAGTGCTACTGATTTTTATACATTGATTTTGTGTCCTAAAATTTTGCTGAAGTTATTTATCTGTTCTAGGAGAATTTATCTGAGTTTTTAGAATTTTCTAGTCTTTCTCTTGCCTGATTGCCCTGGCTAGGACTTCCAGTACTGTGTGGAACAACCTTATCTTGAACCTGTTCTTAAGGGAAATGCCTCCAGCTTTTGCCCATTCAGTATGATGTTGGCTATGTGTTTGTCATAGATGGCTTTTATGGTTTGTTATGTTCCTTCAATGCCCAGTGTGGTGAGGGATTTTTATCATGAAGAGATATTGGATTTTATTAAAACCCTTTTCTGTACATATTGAGATGATTATATGCTTTCTGTTTTTAATTTTATTTATGTGGTGAATCACATTTATTGACTTGCATATGTTGAAACAAACTTTCATTCCAAGAATAAAGCCTACTTGATCATGGTGAATTAACATTTTGATGTGCTGCTGGATTTGGTGTGCTAGTAGTTTGTTATAGATTTTTGTGTCTATGTTCATCAAGGATGTCAGCCTGTAGTTTCCTTTTATGGTTGTGGCTTTGCCAGATTTTTTTATTATGGTGATAGGGAGGAGTTCTTGCTCAATTTTTTTGGGGGGGATAATTTTAGTAGAATTGGTACCAGCTTTTCTTTGTACATCTGATAGAATTTGACTGTGAATCTATCTACTCTGGCTTTTTAAGCTGGTAGTTCTTTTGTTTTAAATTAGCAATTAAATTTTGAAATTCAATATTGGTATGTTCAGAGTTTCAATGTCTTCCTGAATCAACCTTGAGAGGTTGTGTTTTCATGAATTTATTAATCCTCTATATTTTCTAATTTGCGTATAGAGAGTTGTTCCTAATAGCATCTGGAGATTGTTTATATTTCTGTGGGATTGATTGTAATACTACCTTTGTCATCTCTGATTGTGCTTAGTTGGATCTTCTCTTTTTTTTTTTCTCTGTTAATCTAGCTAGTGGTCTATCAGTCTTGTATATTATTTCAAAGAAACAACCTTTGGTTTCATTGATCTTTTTGTATGGATTTTTGGGTCTCGATCTCATTCAGTTCTGCTCTGATATTAGCATTTCTTTTCTTCTGCAGCTTTGGGGTTAGTTTGTTGTTTTTCTAATTCCTCTAGGTGTGACATTAGATTGCTAGTTTGAGATATTTCTAACCTCCTAATGTAAGTGTTTAGCACTATATACTTTCCTCTTAAGGCTGCTTTTACTGCATCACAAAAATGTTAATGCTTGTGTCCCTATTTCCATTTGTTTCAAAGATTTTTTTTTCATTTCTGCCTTAATTTTTTTGTTTACACAAAGTCATTTAGAAGTTTGCTGAATTTCTATATTATTGTGTGGTTTTGAGAGATCTTTTCGGTATTGGTTTTTTTCCCTTAATAGTGTTCTGAGAGTTTGGTTGATATAATTTCATTGTTTTAAATTTATTGTGACTTGCTTTATGACTGAGTATGTGGTCTTAGAGTATGTTCTGAGTGAAGATTAGAATAATGTATATTCTGTGGTTAATGGGTGGAGTATTCTGTAGATGTCTATAGGTCCAATTTTTCAAGTGTATAATTTAAGTCCAGACTTTCATTGCTGGTTTTCTGCCTGAATGACCTACCACTGCCAGTTGAGTGTCGAAGTTCCTCACTATTATTGTGTGGTGGTCTAAGTCTTCTCATAGGTCTAAAAGTACTTGTTTTATGAATCTGGTTATGCTAATGTTGAGTGTGTGTAGGTTTAGAATAGTTAAGTCTTATTGCTGAATTGAACCCTTTATTACTATATAATGTCCTTCTCTGTCCTTTTTGACTATTGCTGCCTTAAAGTTTGCTTTATCTGTTATAAGAATAGTGACTCTTGTTCTTTTATTGTTTTTTTGTTTGGGTGATAGCTCTTTCTCCAACTTTTTACTTTAAGCCTGTGAATGACATTACATGTGAGATGGGTCTCTTGAAGACAGTAGATAAATAAGTCTTTAAAAAATTTAACTTGCCACTCTGTGCCTTTAAGTGGGGCATTTATATTACTTACATTCAAAGTTAATATTGATATGTGAGGTTTTGATCCTATTGTGAAGTTGTTAGGCTGTTTCTTAGTAGTTTATATTGTGTAGTTGCTTTGTAGGGTCTACGGGCTATATACCTAAGTGTGTTTTTGTGGTAGCAGGTACGATTCTTTTGTTTTCATTCTTAGAACTGCATTAAGGATCTCTTGTGAAGCTTCTGTAGTGAATATGAATTTCCTTAGTGATCGTTTGGCTAAAAAAGATTTTATTTCTTCCTTACTTATGAAGCTAAGTTGGCAGAATATGAAATTCTTTATTGAGATTTCTTTTCTTTCAGAATGCTAAAAATAGGTTCTCAATCTCTTCTGGCCTATAAGGTTTCTGCTCAGAAGTCTCCTGTTAGCCTGATTGGGTTCCGTTTGTAAGTGATCTGGCCTTTTTTTCTAACTGCTTTAAAATTTTTTTCTTCAGCATTGATCTTATACAGTCTGCTGATGATATGCCTTGATGACATGCATTTTGTATAGTATCTTAAAAGTTTTATTTGGATTTGTTGTATCTAGATATCTATCTTCCTAATAAAATTAGGGATTTAAAAAAAATAATTTCCTACAATATGTTTTCCATAATTTGTTTCTTACTTTTTTCCCTTCTCTCTCAGGAATGCCAATAATTCATAGGTTTAGTCACTGTATTTAATTTCATATTTCTCAAATACTTTGCTAATTAAAATTTTTTTTTCTCTTTTTTTTTCCTGGCTCTGTTAGTTGAAAAAAAAAATCAGCCTTCAAGCTATAAATTTTTTTCTTCTGTTTGGTATAACCTATTTATAAAGCTTTCAATTGCGCTTTGAAATTTCTTAAGAGTTTTTCAATTCCAGAAGCTCTGATTGATTTCTTTTTAAGATGTTTATCATTTCCTTCATTTCCTGGATTGCTTTAGAAGTTTCTTTGTGTTGACTTTCAATTTTGTCTTGGATCTCACTAGCTTTATTGCTATCCATACTTCAAATTCCTTATCTGTCATTTCTGAGTTTTCATTTTGGTTAGGGACTTTTGCTGCAGAGTTGATGTTGTCCTTTGTTGGTATCACAACATTCAGATTTTTCATAGTGCCAGAATTCTTGCACTGGTTCCTTTTCACTTGGAGTTGTTGTCATTTCTCATTTTTGTGTGTATGAAAGAATTTGTTCTTTCTCTTGTGTATTATTGTGTTTGTAAAAAATTTCCTTTCTTCTCCTACCTTGGGTGTGTGATTATATTTGGACTAGTCTTTTTTGCTTTGCTTTCATAGCCTAACACTTCTGACAGCAGATTTTGCATTGTGCTGTGCAGTCCTACCTTCAGGCCAGTAAATGACACCTACAGATAAGAGCCAGCTGTGGTGCAAGCAGTTGGTATGTAACTTATCATTGTTTACTATGAGGTGCTCTCTGTTGCTTCGGGTAATGTGTTGGACAGTGCAGTGCTAGGTGTCCTGAGTTTTCTCTTTCAAAAGGGTTAGGGGACACAGCTGGACAGAGCTAAAATCCCTGGCTTGCCCATGAATACTCCTATGGTGATACAGGGTACCAGCCCTGATGAGGGTGGCTGGGAAGAGCTGCTGGTGAAAAGCACTTAAATCTCTGCTGGGCAGTGAGGTGGCTGCACTGGCTCCTTATCCTAGGTAGTCAGGAATGTGGCCTGTTACTCTATCAGAACCCTGTTCCAGAGCTTGTGACTCCTAGTTGAGATGCACACTATAGTCTGTCTCCACACCGCAGTGTGATTGAGAGCCTTGGAAAATGCCTATTTTGTAACTCTCTGTAGGAGTGGTTTTGGGACAGAACTTCATCATTCAGCCTGATACAGTTTGCCTGTTCTCCGGTGTGGCAGCACTGCTGCTTTATGTAGAGCAGGAGGAGGATCCACCTTTGGAACCCTGTGAGTGTGTGTTGGTTGTGGCGGTGGCAGCTTATTAAGTTGGCCTCACCTCAGGCCCTGGGGAGAGAAGGTGGTCGAGTGCCAGCAGAGTTGAAACAGGGTGAGTAGTCTCTCAGTTCCCCAGCCCCTAGATGGCCCACTGGGCAGCCTCTCGTGTATCTACTCTGTTTGTTTTATTTTGTTTTTTGAAGTCCGATTCCCTTGGGATCTCCCCTATGTCTGCCTAGTTTGGACATTACCTAGTAATTCTAGCAGAGGATGTGCTCTGGCACCTCAAGCTAGTTCTGTAAGTTCTCCACCCCTACCACCCCAGCTATATGTGAGTTGAGGATTAGACACAAAGGTTCAGCAAGGTCATATTCTCCCCAGGCTTTCAATTTTCACTGAGCCCTCTGGGGTTTCTCACACATTTTTAGTTTTGCTGCTAGCCAACTGTATTTGAAAAATTTATTATCTCAGTTCTTCTCTGACCTTCTTGCTTCTAAATCTTCCCATTGAATTTCTACTTGCTCTTCTAACCGCCCTGATTTGAGTCCTCCACTGGCATCAGGTAAAGCTGTGGGATTTTGCCAACAAAACTGATAAGATGGAAATAACTACAGGCAAGAATGCTACAGATTCGTTTTGTAGTCTAACGTAGTACTAGCTTTTTTTTTTTTTCCTGAGTAAACACTTCTTAAGTTGTCCTGAAATTTGTTTTAAAAATGTTTACCAGTTTTATACTTTTTTATGTTGAGAAAAATAGATCCTCCTCTGATGACCATTGTCAGGAGAAAATACTTTATTTACTGATAATACACCAGAAAACACATTTGAGATAGTTAATGAATTTTTAAAAATTCTAAAACTAACAAACCTCTTATAGTACAGTTACTACAGACAGGTTAATATAATTCCGAAAAGAAAAACTTAACATAAGCCATCAAAACAGTTAAAGCTCTTTTAAATAATAATTTATTTTAGTATCCAAGAATTCCTTAATTTAAAACAAAATCTATTAATGAATTATATTCATTTTATGTAATCCATATGATACTCTCAGTCTTATGAAATATACTATTTGCACAATGTAAGTATTATAGCTTTTAAAGACCCAACACCAAAGATGGATATACATGAAGCTTTCCTTTGTATTAATGAGAAAAATAAAAACAATAGACTCCAAAAAATATCGATAATATACTGAGGCATCAAAATTTTCATATCAATGAAACATGTCTAGGCACAAAGTAATTATTATTTTTGTAGTAAAGAGAAATCTGTTTTAAGAAAACAATATATCTTGATAATAATAGCCGTATTCTACTTTTATTGGATGCGTGTTATTGAACAAGTACTATGTTAATCTTGTACATAGATCTTATTATTTGACCTTCACAATTGCCTTGTGGTGGGTGCCATTAGCAGATAGTTTAATTTAGAGCTTTACAACAACAGCATTGCCTTCCTTTGCACATTGTTAATGTTTTGGAAGAAAAAAAAAGTGGGTATATCTTTTTTTTTTTCCTGTATATTGAGAATTATTTAAATTACTAACCTGGGTCCCAGCATTTTGTGTATGTATATGTGATTCTGTATATACTTACTTCATTTGTATTTAATTAATTAATTAATTCCACTTTTTTGGAAAACAATTGTTTTTTCAAAAAAGTATTTAGTAGAAGCCAAATGAGCAGAAGGGGTAGATTAAATCTACACTCTTCTTGTTTTTGCTTGGAGGAAAGCTCTATAGGAAGTGAGATCACTAAAGGAAGGAGGCCAATTAAGAAAGTAAAAGTAATATTGTTTTCTGGTGAGAATTTAAGGAATTGTCACCTTGATTGACAGTTGACTAAATGTCTGTAATTTACCCCATTGCCTTTGAATATATTTCCTTCTCACATGGGCCCTGGTTTCTTTCACCTGTTAGTCTAATGTGTGAACCACTGACCTCCATTCATTTTCAGTCTATCACTAACTAAACTTTCAGGGTGACACCTTGATCACAACTGCTGCATCTCCCCACTCCCCCACCATTTCTGAGTTTCTCAAACATTCAAACTGAAGACCTAGGTTTGGCATTTTATGCCTTTCGTTGTTGCTTTTGACTTTTACATTTGGTGCTCAAACATAATTTTATTTTTGGTGTGCCAAATAATTTTTTTTACTGCTGTCTCCTATGTTTTAGTCACTGTCTTCATCTGTGTGCCATCATCAGTCTTCAGTGAAAGTCAAATTTCAGATTTATTTGCTCTAAGAATATTTCTCCAACTGAGAAAATATTTGTCCCAGTTTTGCAATACCCTTTTCAAAATGTCAGGCAGTTTATAAAAATTTTTAACATGCAAATTTTATTTAATCCTATCAGCAACCTTGTGTAGGGAAGGTGTCATTAATTCTATCATGAACATGAAGGACTGAAGTTGTTTTTAAAATCACAACATTGATAAATATTTTATAACAGAAAAGTTGCTGAAATCCAAGTTCTCTGTCTTTCATAACCAAATTTTTTTTTTTCACTGTGTGACTTTGTTCATACTGTAAGGTATTCTGGAAAGTGAGGTAGAGCAATACACCTGGGAAATTCAGTTAATTTAACTAGAAGTTAATTTCTTTGATGGCAAAGTAGACATCCCACTAACATAATTTATCAGATTGTGGGAAGAATTTTTATGTTAATAATAATACATTTCATTAACTATTTTGTGTAGATATGTCGATATTTTGTTTTAGCTCATTAATCTTCACAGCAATATAGGACTGCTCACATTCTTACCTAATGTCCATTCCTTGACTTGCATTGCATTCCTTCTTGCAGCTCAAGGTTGCTATACTCTGACTAGGGTCTTCTTTTTCTCTTCACCTAACTTTTCCAGAACTCATCTGACTTTGCTCCCTCTTTCTACCAAAGCAGGTCTTATTAAAGTTACACAGTTTTTGCTCTCATCAAAGTTATCAGTGAACACATGTTGCTAAATTTAATGGTGCATTTTCAGTCTGCTCTATTCTATCAGCAGCATTTGACACAGCCAGTATTCACTTTTTCTTGAAATACTTTCCCTATCCGGCCTTCAAGACACCAGTCTTTAGCTTTCTCCTTACTTCTTTGGTTACTGCTTTTCCGAATTACTTTGAGTTTTCTGTCTTTAACCTTTGAAGAACTTCTTTTTTTCACTATTTTTCTTTCTTTTCCCCAACTATACTTATAGCCTAGACTATTCTTCTGAGATTCATGGATTAAATACCAAACATATGTGCTGATTACTTCTAAATGTATTTATCCAGCGAGGAGCATTCTTCCGTATTACAGATTTATGTATCCACCAATCTATTTGACTTTTCCACCTTGATATTTAAAAGTTATCTCAAATATCACATTCAAATCCAAATTACTTGATTTTCATAGACAGTCTTAAACCTGCCTCTTGTCTTCCTCCATTCTTCTCTATCCTTTCAGTTACTTAAACTATGCATTTGTTTCCTATTGCTATTGTATCAAGTTAGGACAATTTTTATAGCTGAAAGCAACACACATTTATTCCCTTGCAGTTCTGGAAATCAAAAGTCTCAAGCAAGTTTTATTAGGGTAAAATCAAGATGCTGTCAGGGCTGGCTTTTACTAATGGCTCAAAGGAATAATTCATTCTCTTACCTTTTCCAATGCCTAGAGGTTGTCTTTACTGAGTCTTCCTTAAAATACATTTTTCTGGTTTCATTGAGCCTGCCTTGAAAATCTAAAATAATCTCCCCATCTCAAGATCTTTAACTTAATCTCAACTGCTAAATCCCTTTTGCCATATAATTTAACATTCACAGGTTCCTGGGATTAGCATACATTTGGAATGCAATTAATTCAGGCTATAACAGACCATATGCCTTGGAGTCATTCATTACTCTCTTTTTCTCTCACAAACCACATCCAACTCATCAACACATCCTACTATATATACATATATTTCTGAAACCAGATCGTGCGCTGTCACCCAGGCCGAAGTGCAGTGACACAACCATGACTCACTGCAGCCTGGACCTCCTGGACCCAAATTATTCTCCCACCTCAGCCTCCTGAGTAACTAGGACTACAGGTGTACACTATCATACCTGGTTATAGTTTTTCTAAATTTATGTAGAGACAGAGTCTAACTATGTTGCCTAGGCTGATTTTGAACTCCTTGTCTTGAGTAATCCTCTCACCTTGGCTCCCAAAGTGCTGAGTTTACAAGCCCAAGCTACCACACCCAGCCCTCATTTGACTTTTGAAATGTACCCATAAACTGACCACTTCTTATCACCTTCTCTGACCCCAGGATTTCAAGGAAAACCACCAGCTAATCCCTTTGCTTCTAACCTTGCCACTACATGGTTTATTCTTCTTTCACATCTTATTATGTCATATACCTTTCTAATGATTTCTGATCCGACTCAGAATTACATTTAAAATACTCATTATGGTTTACGTGTCTCCAAAGCATGCCTCCAGTTTATCTGTCTGCCCTTGCTCTATCACTTGCCCCCTCACACATTCCACTATAGCCACACCTGTCACTTTGCATGGTTAATCACAGGGCCTTTGCAATTATACTCTTGTAACTGGACTGTTTTCCCCTAGATGATTCCACAAGGGTGGATCTCTCATTACCTTTAAATTTGTAACATCCTGTAAGACAAATTTACCTTAAAACCTTATCGTGAATAGTAGAATGTCCCAAGTACTTTCTCTTATCTTGTTCTGTTTTCTTTTTAAGACTTATTACCACCTGACACATGACAAATTTCTTTGTTTAATAATTTCCTGATGATCTCTTCACAAAGTCTAGGATAGCAGCCCTGTATTCACATGGCCAGATGATGGTAGCCATACTGTAAACGATTAATAACTACGTATTGAATGACTGAACAAATGAGTGAGTGAATGAATTAATGAATATAAAACATCTAAGTTAGAGATCATTTTCCTTGCTTTACAGGCAGGGAAATTGAATCCAAATTGAGATACATGCACTAAATTTTGAGAAGAGACAGAACTTGGATTTCAGCTCATGTTTTCTGATTCCAGATACTTGCTTAAGCTATACATTATAATAATATGCTCAGTAAGTGGAGCAACCATGCTAAAACAATGTTAAGATTTTAAGTTTTGGTACTCTTTACTGCATATGTATGATGTATAGTGAATCTTTACCAGTGATGAGCAAGTTTGTACTGACTTTTAAAATTTATCTTAAAATGTATTTAACTAACATCTGCTCTAAGAGGTCACAGCTATATTAAATGAAGTTTCTTGAGTAAGACATATGTATATATCATACTTGTTTACTATAATTTTAAGACTACTTGCCTTGTCTTTGCCCACTATGCCTGTGGCTCCTTCCCATAAGTGTTTGTCCCATTGTACCTACTCTATCCCATGAAGAATAGCACAAACACATTCTCTATCCCCTCATTCTACTTTATTTTTCTTCATAATATTTCTTTCCACTAATGGATATCATTTTATTAGATATTTACTTAATTTGCATAATGCTTATCTCTATCATCAGACTATAAACCCAGTAAAGGTAGGAATTTAAAAATTATATCTTTTAACATATTTAAATATTTTAACATATTTAAACATTTTAACGTATTTAAATATATTGTTAAATACGATTTCTATGTTATTATTATTCATTCACTCTTTAATTTTACTTTACTAGAAGCACTGAATAAATATTTTGAAAGATAATTCTAGTAGAAGTGCATCTAGGCTGCGTTATTCAACAGTTTATTAGCTGTAAATTAGCAGATATTTTATACTTGCTTAGGAATCTGTTTATTCCCTCCACATGGTTTTACTTAGAGCCTACTATATGCTAGGAACAAATTTTGTGCTGGGCAAAATGAAAATAAAATACACACAAATGACTAATATTTATTACAACATCAATATGTTGTCAAAAATACTTTGTAACTTACCTTCTAGTGTGGGTGGTGTTTATTGCAGGCTTCTCTCTCCAATTCTCACTAAGAAACAAATGCATCATGGAGAACATTAAAATAACCCAGGTCTAGAAGCCTGGGTTCATAGGCTTAAGAAAAGCCCTTAGACCAGTGTTTTCAATGCATTCTCCATATGGCACTGTGGTCTAAAACTTTTTTTGGGAAAGATGTCAGAAAATGAAACTTTCAGAGACCGAATGCAAGTGGCCAATATTCTTTCATTATGAACAATCCATTACTCTTATGTTCACAGAACTGGAATAGTTAGTGTAAGTTAGAGGTGGTTACTAAGGCCCTTTGCGGGTAAGAGTGAGAATCGCCGTAAAAAAGTGCTGCCTATGGGGTCAATTGCTTAAGGCAGTCTAACTTCTAGGCTATGAGAGGCCAGACATTATTGAGTTTGTAACATTTCCAGTCCCCTTAATGAGAACTGGCAGCCACTTAAGAATTTTTGGAAGGAGCTCTTACAAGAATAGAGTGTATATTTGCTTGGAGTGTTCCTTTTCCATACATTCTTTAAGAATCAAGCATGGCAGGAGTAGGTACCTGAATAGGAAGGATTATGGGCACATTCACCTCTAACAACAGCCTTGCCTAGAAGGCCCAAAGGTGATGGCTATATACTCAGGAATTTGGACTCAACACACCGGCTCATACAAAAAGGAGAAATTATACTGAGCAAGGATCCCACTGTAGCTGCTACTGCCTGAATAGATTGTAAATAGCAACTTAAAAGGTACAGAGTCCTTTTTAGGCCAGGAATTCTCTTTTCCAAGTAGGCAGAACATGGCTTTAGAGTGCAGGCTTTGGACTCTTTGGTAGCCTGTGTTAGGATCTCAGTTTTAAGAGCAAGTAACTACCTTTTCTGGCAAAGTTGGAGGCATGATTTGTCTAATAATTAACTTGGATATTGTGTTTCATTTACAATATTTTGAAAGGCCATAACCACACTGCTTCAACCAAATCCTCTTATTTTCCTGCTCTACGTTGTTTACAGTAAATTTAAAAAGCAAAATGTAACAATCTAATAGAGAAGATCAGCCCTTGGTGATTTATTGACTACCAGCTATCTATAGCCTGACCTGCCACCATCTGTCTTGACTAGACGGCTCCTGTGAATATGAGAAAACTGCATTAGTGGGCCAGGTGCAGTGGCTCATACCTGTAATCCCAGCACTTTGGGAGGCCGAGATGGGTGGATCACAAGGTCAGGTGGAGTGCAGTGGTACAGTCTCAGCTCGCTGCAACCTCCACCTTTTGGGTTCAAGCGATTCTCCTATCTCAGCCTCCTGAGTTGCTGGGATTACAGGCACACACCGCCATGTGCAGCTAATTTTTGTATTTTTAGTAGAGATAGGATTTCACCATGTTGGTCATGGGGAACTAACTACATGGGAAGATTTCCTAAACTAAGGTGGAGAGGTAAAAATTGAATGCAGTCATCATGAACTCAAAGGTGTGTGTGTGTTTATGTGTGTTTGCACTTGTGTGTTTTCAAGCCTCTGCCAAAACTGCTTGGTGTGTCTAGATCGTCTTATAAAAATTCTAAGAGTTTTTGTTAGCAGATCAGGGAATGCAGATATTATAGGACATAATGCATAAGTAAAAACTATTACTGGGGAAAAATATTACGGCCTCAAGAAAGTATGTAATCAATTTTAAAAGAGGCTTTGATAGTGCCTCAAGACAAACTCTGGGAAAATGCAGAAATCTAGCCCAGAAGTTTTAGGCAAAAATGTACAATAGAGGCCAGGTGCAGTGGCTCATACCTGTAATCCTAGCACTTTGGGAGGCTGAGACAGGTGGGTCACCTGAAGTTGGCAGTTGGAGATGAGCCTGTCCAACATGGTGAAACCCAGTCTCTACTAAAAATTCAAAAATTAGCCGTGTGTGGTGGCGCACGTCTGTAATCCCAGCTACTTGAGAGGCTGAGGCACGAGAATCTCTTGAATCTGGGAGGCGGAGGTTGCACTGACCAGAGATCGCCCATTGAACCACTCCAGCCTGGGCAATAGAGGAGACTCTGTCTGAAAAAAAAAAAAAGCATGATTGAAGATCTCTGTTTTTCCCTAGAGCTCTTGCACTTGGGCTTAGAGAACTCCATGAAACATAGTTCCAATGTAGAAATCTTTTGAGTCTGATTTTCACTTGTGATATATATGAGAAAAAGAAGAATATCAGGCAAGGATGTCCTAGTCCGCTCAGGGTGCCATAACAAAATGCAATCGATTGGACGTCTGAAACAACAGAAATTTATTTTCTCACTGATCACAGTTCAGCAGTATTTAGTTTCTAGTGAGGGTTTTCTTCCTGGCTTGCAGATGGCCATGATATCATTGTGTGCTCACATGACCTCTTGTTTGTGTGCTGGGAAAGAGACTGCTGTGGCGTCTCTTCTTAGAAGAGCACCAGACCTATTGGATTAGAGCCACAATTTATTACCTAATTTAACCTTTATCACCTCTTTATAGGCCCTATCTTCAAATGCTACTCATACTATTTTATTCTATACTACTTATTACACCTATTTATTATACTATTTATTTATTATATTCCTATTTGAGGTTATGGTTTCAAATTTTGAATTTTGGAGGGAAACAATTCATAGCAACATAGAAAGTGCTTTTGCCATTTGATGGGAAGTTCAGAAAATTGGGTCTGCAGAAATTTTCAGGACATGGATCTGATTTACAGGGTTGCTTATTGCAAATATTGGATCTCCAGCACAAGAATAGCATGGATATTATGTTTCTAAATTTCTATGCTAGGAAATGCTAGGGTGAAGATAGAGTGGAGAACATATATTCATGCTTATAGAAAAAAATTAAACTCCCACTAAACAAAAAGGAGTACTTCAGGAAGATGTAGTAACTAAAGGAGTCATGAGGGCACATTTGTAAATTTGCTTGTGTGGGAGTCTTTCAGAGGCCATATGTTCAGTTTTTAAATTTCTCACTAGCACTTTACTCCTCAAAGGCTAGATTAAAGATGGTATTGTAGGAGGAACACTGATATATTTATTCCATCTACCTTTTATAATTTTATTTTCTTTAATGTTTATTTTTAAATTATGGTAAAACATACATAAAACTTACCATCTTAGTCCTTTTTAAGTATAAACTTAAGTGGCATTAAATATGTTTATATTGTTATGCTACCATCACCACCATGGATCTACAGAATTTTTGTCTTGCGAAAATAAAACTCTGCGTCTGGTAAATAATAACTTATTTCCCCCTCACAGAAGCCCTGAGAAACAAGCATTTTGCTTTCTATCTCAATGAATGTGACTTCTCTAGATACCTAAGTGTAATCATTGTATGTGTCGTTTTATCGATAGCTTATTTCACTCAGCATAATGTCCTGAAGATCCATTTAATTTATGCTTTAGCATGTGCCAGAATTTCATTTCTTTTTGAGGGTGTATAATATTTCATTGTATGTATACAATTACACTTTGTCTAACGCAAATAATGCTGCTATGAAAATAGTTGTATAGGTATCACTTCACGTCCCTGCTTTCAGTTTTTGGAGATATATAACCAACAAGGAATTGGTAGATCACAGGATGAATCTACATTTAATTTTTTGAGGAATTGCTATACTGCCGCCTACAGTGGATGTACCATTTTACACAATTTTTGGCCGTATATAACCAACATGGAATTGGCGGATCACAGGATGATTCTATGTTTAATTTTTTTGAGGAACTGCTGTACTGTTGCCTACAGTGACTGTACCATTTTACACTCCTACCAGAAAAGCACAAGGGTTCCAGTATCTCCACATCTTCATCAATGCTTGTTATTTCCTGTTTCTTTCATAATAGCCACCCTAACGGGTGAGAAATGATATCCCATTGTGGTTTTAATTTGCATTTCCCTAATTATTAGTGATGTTGAGTATATATGCATGTACTTATTGACTATTTGCATATCTCCTTTGGAGAAACATTTATTTATTTACTTTGCCTATTTTTAAATTGGATTGTTTGTGTTTTTTTGTTGTCAAGTTTTAGAAATTCCCCATATATTATTCTGGGTATTAATCTTTTATCAGAATATGTTATTTGCAAGTATTTTTGTCTCTCTTATTCTGCATGCTGCCCTTTTACTCTGTTAATAATGTCTTTTTTTGCACAAAGTAAAAGTATATTTTTGATGTCTAATTTGGATACTTTTTTTTTTTTTTGCCTGTGCCTTTGGTGTCATGGCCAAAAAACTATTGCCAAGTCAAATGTCGTGAAGCTTTTTCCTATGTTTTATTTTTAAGAATTTTATAGTTTTAGGTCTTATGTTTAGGTCCTTTCTCTGTTTTATGTTAATTTTTCAATATAGTATGGGTTCAGGCTCCAACTTTATTCCTTTGCATGTGGATTTCCAATTGGACAAAGTTAGTTTAATAGACTTCTTTTTCTACTGAATGGTCTGGGAAATCTGGCTGAAAGTCATCTGAAAATATAGATGAGGGTTTATTTCTGGGTTCCTTACTCTATTCCATTAATCATATAACTGTGTTGGTGCCAGTGCCACACTGCTTGATTACTGTAGCTTTGTAATATGTTTTAAAATTAGAATGTAGAAGATAAGTCACTTAATTCATCTTTTCCAAGATTGTTTTGGCTATTCAGGATTCCTTGAGATTACATGCAAATTTTAGGATAGATTCTTCAATTTCTGGAAAAAAATCATCATTGGTATATTGATAGAGATTGCATTGAATCTACAGGTATCTCTGGGTTAGTGACATCTTAACAATATGATGTTTTGCAGTGTATGAAACCAGTATGGCTTAATTTATTAAGATCTTTTAAAATTTCTTTCAGCAATATCTTATAGTTGTCAGTGTAAAAGTCTTTCACTACGTTGGTTTAATTTATTCCTAAGAATTTTATTTTATTCTTATCAGTACTATTATATATAAAATCATTTTTGTTTTATGTTGTTTATTGCTAGTGTAAAAAATGCAACTAATTTTTGTGTGTTAATTTTGTGTCCTGAAACTTTGCTGAATTTATTATTTCTAAAATTTTTTCATGTGTGAAATATGGTTTTCTTCTTATAAAATTATATTGTTTGTGAACAGAGATAATTTTACGTATTCCTTTTCAATTTGGATTACTTTTATTTCTTTTTCTTGCCTAATTGTCATGGCTAGGACTTCCAGTATTATGTTGAATAGAAATGACAAAAAGTGAGCCTTCTTGTCTTGTTTTTAATGTTAATGAAATGCTTTCAGTCTTTCACCATTGGGTATGAGATTAGCTGGGTTTTTCATACATGGTCTTTATGTTGAAGTAATTTCCTTCTATTCGTAGTTGGTTGATTGATCATGAAATAGTGTTGAATTTTATCCTCCTGTCATTTTCTTTTTTTGGCATCAATTGAGATGAATTTGTGGTTTAGTTTCTCCTTCACTCTGTTAATGTATTAAATTGATTGATTGTTATGTATTAAACTATGCTTGCATTTCAGGAATAAATCCCACTTGGTCATGGTGTGTAATATTTTAAATGAGCTACTGAATTCAATTTGCTAATAGTTTTTTGGTAAGCAATTTGTCCATCATGATACTGGTCTATAGATTTATTTCTCTGTATTTTCTTGATCAGGCTTCAGTATCAGTTTAATGCTTTACTCAGAATGAGCTTGAAAGTGTTTTCTCCTCTTCAGATTTTCAGAAGAGTTTGAGGAGAATGGGTGTCAATTCTTTAAATGTTTGAGAAAATTTATCCGTGAAGCTATCTGGCCCTGGGCTTTACTTTGCTGGGAGGTTTTTGATTACCAATTTAATTTCCTTGTTAGTTATAGGTCTATTTAGATATTCTAATTGTTCATGATTCAGTCTTGGTAGATTTTGTTTTTCTAGGAACATGTCTATTTCATATAGGCTATTAAACTTATTGGCGTACAATTTATCCTAGTACTCTCTTGTAATTTTTCATATCTGTAGAAATAGTAGTAATGACCTCTCTCTCATTTCTGATGTTAGTTTTTTGAATCTTCTCTTTTTCTTAGTCCATCTAGCTAAAAGTTTGTCAATTTTGTTGAACTTTCCAAAGAACTAACTCTTGCTTTTATTATCTCTATTGTTTTATTTTCTATTATCTATTTTGCTATCTCTGCTCTAATTTTTATTGTTTCCTTTTTTGAGCTAGCTTTGTGTTTAGTTTGCTTTTCTATTTCTAGTTTGCTAAAGTCTAATTTTAGGTTTATTGATGTGAGATCTTTCTTCCTTTTTAATATAAGCATTTACAGCTATAATTTTTTCTTATGACACTGTGTTTGTTGCATCCTGTAAGCTTTGGTATGTTATGGCATAAGTTTCATCTGCTTGAAGATATTTTATAATTTCTCTTCTGAGTTCTTTTTTTGATCCACTTGTTGTTTAAGAGTGTGTTGTATAGAATTCTAATAATCCTGACCTTCGAGACTGGGGCTATATTTATTGGTGTCTTCTCTCAACCAACCCTGTTAAAGCTAAAGAAGTAGTCTTGTCTGAGATGCCACTGATCTCTGAGGAGATGGACCTTATTGAGCTAACTCTCCTGGATGAGCTCATCTGCCACATTGGTTCTTTGGCCTCTCTGTGTTATAAACCTCCCAATGTTTTTGTGGAAGAAAGTAATGGAATCCATAGTAAACACTTACCAATATCATGGGAGCACTGATCCAGGTGATGGCCCTGTTGGTCCCACCACTGCAACTAATCTGGAACAGCCTCAGGTTATCCCCTCGCAAGGTAATCTAGGGGATCTTCTAAATCTTGAACTCAGTCCCCCAGTCAATGTGCCACAGTTGTTCTCCATGGTGATGGGAGCAGTGGATCTCTTTGGAGGAAAACTAGATAGTCTTGAAGGACAATCCTTCATCCCATCATTACTGCCTGCAACCTTTGCTTCTTCACCTACACCTGTGTGGTCAGCAGTGGACTGAATGATCTGTTTGAACTCTCCACAGGGATAGACATGGCACCGGTGGGTATGTGGCTTCTAAGGCTATCTGGCTACCTGCAGTAAAGTATAAAGACTTGAGAGATTTCAGGAATATTGATTCGCTGCCAAGGGCACATCTTTATGGAAATGAAGTTCACCAATAAAGCTCTGCAGCATATGACAGATTTTGCAATCCAGTTTAACAAGAATAACTTTGATGTCATCCCCAACACTCTCTGTCCATCCATACACCACTAATGCCAAACTAGAGCACTGATGTCTCCTGCCTCTCGACACCTTGCACAGGCATGAAGATGGAATCTCTGAGTAACCAACAGATGGCTGGGAAAAACAATATTGATGTTTTCCACTTCAACCTCCTCATCCCACTCAATGTGCTTTTCATAGAAGATGGCAAAATTGAGTGCCAGGTGTTCCTTCCACAATGAAGGATATTCCCAGTGAAAATGAACTTCAGTTTCAGATTAAGGAATGTCATTTAAATGCTAACGCTGTTTCCAGCAAGTTACAAAACAACAATGTTTATACCATTGCCAAGCGAAATGGGGGAGAGCAGGACATGCTGTACCAATCCCTGAAGCTCACTAATGACATTGGATTTTGGCTGAGCTACGTATTCACCCTAGAAACTCCAATTGTATGCTGTCATTGAAACGTAGAGCTCCTCAAGTCTCTCAAAACATTTATCAGGTATACATCAGCATTTTGAATAACTAACAAGACTGGTCCAGTACCTTCCAATCACACTGTGATCAGTGCAAGCCAAGAACACTTAGCTGGAAGAAATTGTATTGCTGTGTTGAATCTGAACCCAAACACACGGAGGCCACCCAGCAAGGTGGTAACTATTCTAACACGTGCTAACATTAGGGCACAACCTCTTGGATACTTTTAGCTTCCTGTGAACATTTGTAACCACTGCATCAGTCACCCCCCACCTCTTGCCACCTCCTGCTGCTGTCAGTGCTTACCTGTGGGCTTCTCCATGCGGTGCCAATGGCTGGCTTTTTCTACACCCTTTTTTGAGTGTAATTTGATATTTTGTAATTGAGAGCACATTTCAAAAGCAGAAGAAGACAACAAATATTAAAGTAAGGAAGTGTCACTGAAAAAAATGTGTGTTATTTAATTTCCAGATATTTGTAGATTTCCCACTTTACTTATGCTGCTGATTTTCAGTTTCATTCCACTGATCAGAAAACAATCACTGTATTATTCTAATCCTTTAACATTTATTGAAACTTGTTTAGTGGCCTAAAATGAACTCTATCCTGGAGAATGGCCATGTGTACTTCAGAGGAATATGCTGTTGATTAAAATAAAATTATGTTTTATTATTTTCTTTATTGTGAGAGGGAAAGTAAGATTTGGGAATGAAATAGTTTGCCTAGGATCAAGCAATAAGGAAGGTGACTTGGTAAGTTTAGAAACTCAGGTGTTTTTAACATGAAAGTTTTATCATCAAAATATAATTTTCAAGTAGTTTAAAATATGATTCTTAAATAAACTCATGCCACACATCTTAATCTAACTCATTAATTTTTAAGCAAACAATTAATATTTTAAAGGTAGAACAAAATTATATTAAGATTCTATCTATCTATACATATTTTGAAGAAAAAATGTTAAAATAAGACTGCAATGGTAAATAGTTAATTTGCTACATGGCAATAAAAACATAACCTTTGGAATTATTTTTTCTGCCAGACATAAATCCACAATTGAAGATGAAACTTATAAATGTTTGAACTCTAACTGAATAATAAATTCAAACATAGGTAGAGATTCTTAAGTAATTCCTTGGTATGGCATTAAAAGTACATGCCATACTTTCAATATGGGTTGATTCTTTTGATTTTCAAATTTTGTATAACTTTTCTCAAAATCATTACACATTGTAAATTGATGGAGTTTATCTTCTGAGTTTTAAATTTTCTGGGTCATCAACTTTGGAAAACTGACATGTATCAAAGGAAAAATGGGGATTTATAATATGGAGTCTTTTTTTTTTTAAATCTATTGAGTTACATTTCCCAGTTTAATAAAATTCCTAGCAATTTGTGCCAATGCAAGAATGTGAAGGAGATTTCAAAGACGCCTTTTGGTATCTGGGAACATTTCTTATACCTGGGAAGTACTAGTGCATAATGGATTTGGTGCTTAGATTTTCTAAATTGTGTAATTTTTTTACATTAACTATAGTCAATACACCAAGTTTATAAAGATGCATAGTATCATTATTTGATATAACTTCAAATATTTCATGCACTTTTCAGGTCTCAACATTAGCTCATAGACGTTGAGTGTGAAGCTTTTAAGACGTAATTTTCATAATGTCAGCTACTTAGCAATTTTCAGGTTAGAGTGCACCTTTTGCCCACCTCATATATTTAGGTCATACATGGTAAAAGTAACAAAATTGTAGATCATAGAAATAAACATATGTCATTTAAGGCAAATAAGAGTATAAGATGGTTGAATAGTTAATTTATTTTATTAACTTGAGTGAAATGAATTAACATTATTTAGCCAATATCACAGTGGAAGCAAATTCACCATTAAACTAAGCAACATATCTCTGGAGATTCTCTCTGAGCTGAAATAATTTTACAAATCTTTGGTCAATTAGCTTCATCTCTGAATATGCCAGCAACAGAGAAAGAGCTGACTGGCCTGTGAACTGTATGAGCCTCTCACTTTACAAGTGGTCTGATAGGAAGAGTGTTTAGCATGCACATAGCTCATGTGAGGCGTTTGGAATCTCCTTTGTATTCTATGCCTGCTTTCTGGGTTAATGGAGGGCTTACATGTTTAGAACTGTCAAGTGAATATCTTTTTACAAGCATTACACCAATTTCAGTAGAGGGTAAAAGAACAAAGAATGCAACCTTATTCATGTGATTCAAGAACACTCAATTATTTGGGGACTCTGAGATCGTTATTTTATCATTTTGAAGAGCATGCAGTTAATTGAAGGATAAAGTGGATCGGAGTTAGGCAAACTATATTTTAAAAAATACTTATGTATGACAATTCCTGTTGCTATTTCTTTTTCCAAGCAGAAATTGTTTTTTTTTTAAATCTGTTGTTGTTCCTAAGATTGTTATTCCAGCTTCTAATTTTAAATCTTATTGACACATGCTTTCTCTAGTTTTCTCATATAAACACATAAATTACTATCTGATATATTTTAGTAGGCTTGCTCTTCAGCATTTGATCATTTTCTTTTACCAGATTAATTATAACTTATTTCCCCAGTATAATACTGTAGTCTTCACTGTTCCCTCAATACTAGCCTTTTTCTTCATAGTTTAGTAATTAGATTGGGGATGATAAAACACAAATATATTGCCAATGAGTGTCTATCACCTTGTCAACAAAGGCCACATTTTTAGAAGTTTAGAGGATTTCTGGTTTTCATATTGTTGCCTGTGAAGGAAGCATTTGTGTACTCATCAGGAAATTAAATGTTACTGGTGGAAGCACACTATTATAACCAAAATGATGTAGATGATTAGATAACCTTTTTCTGTAAGCTTTTTTTTTTTTTTTTTTTTTTGGTCATGTGGAGACTTAACAATATATTTTTAAGGATGGGGTATTTTTTAAATACCATTCTTTTTTTTTTTTTTTTAGAAAGAAAGAAGAAGAAAGTAAAAAAGGGGGAGAGAGAAAAAAAATTCTTGCTCTATTGCTCAGGTTGGTATACAATCTAGGAATAGATATTAAAAACCTCTTTTATACTGATAACTGTACTTAACAACAGAGACAGGAAGGAATAAGGGAAGAAAATAACAAACAAACAGCCAACCAATATTTCATTTAAGTCTGTGAAATGCTATGCAACTCTGAAGAGTGATTTACTTCTAATTAC
>CAUYLZ010072160.1:0-13290 GCA_963573645.1 Pithecia hirsuta | reverse complement strand
GGGGCGAGGCGGGGGGGGGGCGGGGGCAGAGGCGAGGGAAGGCGGGGGAGGGGCGGGGGCGAGGCGGGGGCGGGGCGGGGCGGGGGCGGGGCGGGGGCGGGGCGGGGGCGAGGTGGGGGAGGGGCGGGGCAGAGGCGAGGGAAGGCGGGGGAGGGGTGGGCGTTGTGGGGGGGCGGGGGAGGGCCGGGGAGGGGCGGGGCCGGGGGCGAGAGGGGCGCTTCCCCTACAGCCCCCCAGGCCCTCGCCGCGGGGCTCCAGCGCCTGCTGTGCACCAACGCTGCGCCGGCAGCGTGCGGGAAGCAGAGGGGGCCCAGTACTTCCCTGCCCTGGGGGCTCTCGGTGGACTCGAGGTTTAGTCCTGGAGAGGAATTATGGTCCCTTTCACTGATGAGGAAACGGAGGCGCAGACGGCGCCGGGTCGAAGTCGCCCAGGCCTCCGAGAGGGGCGCAGCGCCTAGCCGGGCCTTCTGTTTGGAGACGTGGAGCACGGGCTGCAGGCCGGGCGGGGTGGCCTTAGCGCGGGGCACAGGGCAGCCTGTCCTGGAGCTGCTGGAGCGCCTGGGGGTTCCGCTGGCTGCACGTGGTTGGGGGAAGGGCTGGCCTCCTGCCTGGTTCCCTCCTCTTTAATGGAGAAGGAGGCTGCGGACTTGCCAAGTGGCGCTGCAGGGGGTCGGGTGGGGGGTGGAGGGGTGGGGGGGGGTCCCTCCTACCAGGGGACATCTCCAAGCGCCCTGCACTGCTGTCACCACTCCTGTGACCACCTGCTCTCCCATCCTTTCTTATGAGAACCTGAGTTCGGTGGGCTTGCCCCGTGGCCCCTCTGAGCACGAGCGGGCAGAGAGAGGGTGAGTGGGTGGGTGGGTGAGAGGTGAGGTGCAGGGAGGGCCTGCCGTGCACTCTTGTCTGCAGTCTCTGGGGATGCAGTGCCACCCTGTCCAGCCCCAGCCCAGCCCAGCGCCCTCCCCTCCTGAGCCACAGCCAGGGACCCAGCTGGTGAGCTAGAGTATTCCCAGGATACCCCACTATACCTGCCACGTGCCACCCTGTCCTATGGACACTGAGGTGGGCCAGACACAGCCTGAGGCCTGGAGTAGCTGGCTCTTGGGTGCTGGTGGGACCAGGGTGGGAAAAGAGCGGGGGTCTGGGGAAGAGGGGCACCCTGAAGGATGTTGTACCTGTAGGAAAAATTGGACGCATGCTTATGACCAGCAGGGGCTTTGCTAGGCAGCAGATGGGGAGGATCAGCTGCATTCCTGTTTCACGATCAACTGCATTGCTGTTTCACTGCCCTGCTGCTTCCTCAGGGCTTGGGGACCTACTGAGGGTGTAGGAGGGTCTGTGCCCTCTCTGGGAATGTGTTGAAACGTCCCCCATAGTCTAGGCAGATAGGGGCAGCAGAATCCAGCAGCCACCCCAGAGGAGGGTCACTCTGGGACAGTCAGGGCACCTCCCTCAGAAGGTCCCTCCCCACCAGGCCATGTCCTGCCGTCTGTGTGAAGAGGGGAGGCCACTGTCGCGTATGGCGGGAGTCCCTGTCTCTCCACCCCCCTTCCCCTGCCCGGGGCTTCTCTGTGTTCTGAGCCAGCCAGGCAGGGGCAGAGCCAGCTACTTCCATCCTAGATCCTGCCACCTCGCAGCAGGTGCATTTGGTTGAAATATTTCAGTGGAGGCCGGGTCAGTGTCTTCTGCCAGGGAAGGAGGAAGGACAGACTCCAGGGGCCTCTTCATGATGAGGCCCTGAGGTGCGTCCCGGAACCCGGCCAGGGCAGGATCAGCTCTGGGGATGGTCTGAGTGAGTGGGGCAGGGGCAGGGAGGAGCTGGTCTGGGAAAGGGGAGAGCGGGAGGGCTGAGCGGGAGACTGGATGGAGAAGCAGAGGGAACCGCAGCCTGAGAAGCCAAGAGGAAGAAGGGGACCTAGCGTCTGCCCAAGGATGGAAGGAGCGGAGTGTGGGCTCAAATCCATTGTCCAGATCTGATCCAGTTCCTCCTGAAGATGCTTCCCAAGGCACAGAAAGAGCTTTTGTGATGCCAGCCTCGGGCCGCCAGCCTTCATGCCAGCCTCGGAACACCAGCCTCAGGACAGCAGCCTTCATGATGCCAGCCTCAGGACGGCAGCCTTGGGATGCCAGCCTTCATGATGCCAGCCTCAGGGTGCCAGCCTCAAGACGGCAGCCTGCATAACTCCAGCCTCGGGATGCCAGCCTTTGGACACTAGCTTCGGGATGCCAACCTTGGGATACCCCCTTTATGATGCCAGCCTTGGGACACCAGCCACAGGACGCCAGCCACAGGACACCACACTTCATAACATTAGCCTCTGGCCACCAGCCTCTGGCGCCTTGGGACTCAGAGCTCTGTGTCTGGCGGGGTGAGTGTTCACCTCTCAGAGATTCCGTTTCTTTGCCTGTGAAATGAGAACATCCCACCCGACCATTAGCACTGTCATTAGAATTACTTTTTAAGATAGTATATTTTGTAAAACAGTTTTATTTTATAGAAAAATTGAGAAAATAGTACGGGTGTTCCGCAGAGCCCCCTCTGTGTCCCTGTCACTAACATCTGGCAGCAGGGTGGTCTTTTGTTACAATCAATGAACCGATATTGACACATCTGACACATCGTTGTTACCGACCAGAGTCCCAAATCCCGCTGGCCTCAGTTCTCACCCGATGCCCTTACCTGCCGCAGGATCCCACCCGGGCCCCACGTGACGCTTCCTGGAAGCTCCATAGGCTCCGCCTTGCTGGGGGCCACTTCTCAGTCATTCCTGGTGTCTGATGACCCCGGCAGTTCTGAGCACTGCTCAG
Organism: Pithecia hirsuta; assembly: GCA_963573645.1. Lineage (NCBI taxonomy): Eukaryota > Metazoa > Chordata > Mammalia > Primates > Pitheciidae > Pithecia > Pithecia hirsuta. The sequence goes on along the minus strand of CAUYLZ010072160.1, from coordinate 10,482 downwards.
GGATTTTGTAGACTGTCCCTCAGTAGGGACTGTGTGATATGCTTCCTGAGATTAGACTGGGCTTACAATGGGTTCTTTGTGGGGAAAACCACAGAGGAGCGGTGCCATCCTCATCACACTGTGCCAAAGGCACACTTAGGACTGTGGGCACGGACCCATGTCACCTGGCTGAGGGGTGTTGGTCAGGTTTCTCCACTGGGAAGTTCCTTTCCCCACTTCCACACTGTCCTCTGTGGCAGGACGTCACTCTGAGCAGCCTGCGCTGAGGGCCTGGGGAGCTATGCTGCAGCTCTTGGATGAGCATCTGCTTGTATTATGTGACCTCCTGTGTGGAGGTTTGTTTCCCCGCCGCCCCACCCCCGTTTATTTATTCAGCCATTCGCTTCTGCCAGTGTGGGCTCCTGGGCCTCCATCTGTGCTTTTCCTGATAATCCAGTGGTGCTTCCTGTGGGTCCAGCCCTACAGGGTCCTTTGAGCCCCTTTCTGCTGGTGTGGAGACAAGAAACCGTAGAAATAAAAGACACAGACACAGAGATGGAGAAGAGAGTTTGGGCCCAGGGGTCCACTGCCAACCAAAGCCCGGAGTCCGGCAACGGCCCCGTGTCCGCACACTGTGACTTTTATTGCGTACAAAGCTGGGGGCAGGGTAGCGAGGGTGTGGCCTTGGTGGTCAGTGATAGGATCAAGAACATCGAGTGTCGTATAGGTAGGGGCCCAAGACTTTCAAGTATAGGAGGCGAGGAGAAAACCTAATACGTCAGCGCTTTTTCCATACTTGTCAAGGACATTAAGATTTATGTTGCTAATTCTTATCTTCTAAGAAAAAGAGGAACCAGGTGCAGAAGCAGAGCATGAGCGTGGACATGGAACGTGACCACTGAAGCGCAGCACCACATAGAGACAATTAAGCCCCCGGGTGTCTGTGGGTCTCCCTGACAGCTGTGAGGCCTACCGCAAGAGCTTGGAGGTGCGGCGTTTTCTCCTAATTCCTCCAGGGAAGGAGGGATCTCTGACATCTCCTTCCGCAGTTTGCTAAACAGCAGGCACTTTCCCAGCACTGGTGCTGCCACATAGCCAAGGCGCCCTCCAGCAGCCCTTACGTGGGTGTGACAGACAGCTTAAAGCATCTCGCCTTAGGGTCATTCCTTTCACAATGTCACTGCAGGTTCACACTTTGAGACCTGAGAGGCGTTAGTAAAAGATCTAAGATCACCTACGAATAACTAAGATCACATGTGAATAACTAAGATCACCTATGAATAACTAAGATCACATATGAATAACACTACAGTTCTATCTCTAGTTATTTTCTTCTTCATTACTTACGTGGAAACAGGCTGAGGCTTCTGACTCCTGCCTCAGCACATATGGGGTCTCCCCGCACAGCTTCCTTCTGTTGCTCAGTAGTCCCAGCCTCAGCCCTTGGAGCTCTTTGTGCTGGATCCTGTCCCTTTGGTGTGCCCCGTCAGTGTGGTGTGGGTGCTTCAGTTTCATCTGAACACATCCTTGCTCTTTGGGGTTAAACGACGCCCCGGGCCCCTCTTGTATTTCCCGTCGCCCCAGTTCTAGAATCAACCATTTCTCCAAACGGCCTTGGTTCCTTTTTTTGGAGAATGGTTTTAGAACCTGAGATCTGGGCGCATAATTCATTTTTAAGGCGATGCTGTGGACTCAGCATGGGGGTGGGCACAGCAGGAGTCTTCTCCCCTTTGCTGCCCTCCTCTCTGCTTGCTGAGCTCAAGCAGCTCCTCTTCTGCCAGCCTCTGCCATAGCTGCCCACAGTAGAAGCAACTGCTGCTCCATCTTCCTTGCCCCTGCTGGTCCCCAGGGTCTCTCTGAGGAGAGGCTTAGCATTTGCAAGGAGAGCAGGAATAGAGCTGAGAGAGCCAAGAACCCAGAGTATGGCGAGAAGAGGCACCGCTGGACTCCGTGCTGGCAGTCTTGCTGCTGGAGCGGCCTTCGCTGTGCAGTGTCCAACCACAGTGAGTGGAAGCGAGCTGGTGCCTGTGCTGCTGAAACCCGCGGATGGAGGATGGAGAGGACAGCTCTGCCATGAGAAGCCACAGATCCCACTAGATGTGGGGTGTGGGGGAGACAGAGATTCAAGCCAGCTGCAGCCCTGAGCCAGCTTCTCTGCCCTAAGACCCTGGAATGTCCCTTAAATTCCCAGGCAACAAAACAAAACAAACAAAAAACTCTTTACTCCTAAATGAGAACTGATGTGACCAGAGCTCTCAGAACTTTTTGGGGTGACCACAGCTATCACACTGCAGAGCTCTGGCCAGGCAAAGATATGAGAGGAGGCACCACAGGGCTGAGCCTTAGAACTAACAGAGATGACCCGATCTACCCCCTACTGACTGAGACCTTGAGCATCTGAACATGGGGAGCAGCAGTGCCTGCCTCACAGGCACCTCCAGAGAGCTATCGACTGACTCTTTTGCTGTCTTCCTGTCTTTACTCAAATGTCCTTCTTCATCTGCCTTTCTCTCTGCCTTCAGATACCTCGTCCTCAAACGGGTGAATAGTGTGATGGTTAATTTTATGTGTCAACTTGATTGGGCCATGGGATGCCCAGATAGCTGGTGAAACATTATCTCCGGGTGTGTCTGTGGGAGAGGTTAGCATAGTGGCTGAGTGAGCACACTGTCCTCCCCAGTGTGGGCAGGCACCATCTTATCTGCTGAGGGCCTGCATAGAACAAAACAGAAAGGCAGAGGAAGGCTGAGTTCGCTCTTACTCTGCCTGAATGTCTGAGCTGCGCAGAAGAACCTGCCCTTGATTGCTGCTGGTTCACAAGCCTTTCAGACGGGACGCTACCCATACTGGATACGACACTCAGCTCTTAGGCCTTTGAACTACGCCACTGGCTTTCCTCGGTCCTCAGTTTGCAGAATGAAGATTGTGGGATTTAGCCTCCATAATTGCATGAACCACTTCCTTATAATAAATATCTTATTTTATATAGGCATCTATAATCTCCAGAGAACTCTGACTAATACAGATGACCAAGGATTTCTGCACAGTCAAGGAACGTCTATACCATGAGGAACAGACACCAGGACAAATCAACACAGGGAGCAAAAGAGAACCTCAGAGAGAGCAGATGTTGCTTCCATAGAACAAGAACAGTGTGCTCTACAAAAGGAATGGGCAGAGAATACATGGGAGCTGTTGAAAATTTATATATATTAATATCTTATATAAATTAATATCTCTTTGATCTGAAGTTGAGGAGGACTTTAGAAGGAAAAACAAATGTAACAGAAATAAAATAGGTGGGGCTATCTTAGAACACAGGATTAAAGAAAACCCTGAAATAATGTAAAATAGGAAAGATAAACATGTTAAAAACAGAGGCTCCGTGGAGATCAAACATACAACTAACAGGAGCACCTGAAAAAGAAAAAGGAAAACCAAAGTGAAAACAATTTATACACGATTATTTCAAGAAAATTTCTCAGAACTAAAAAATATAACTTGCCAGATTGAAAATCATTCCAAGGCCCCAGCACTGGTATTGTGAAATTTCAAAAGAGTAGGGACGAGGAAAAGAGCCAAGCACTTCAGGGACAGAGAAAGAAAAGGGTCACACTTGGAGAAGAGGCTCTGAGGTCTTCAGACTCTGGGAGGGCAGCACGGGAGGCTGCGAGTCAGTGAGCAAGGCCTTGGATGGGCCAAGGGAAAAATGATTTTCAGCCTAGAATTTGATACCCAGCCAAACTATCTTTCAGGTTTGAGGGATGAATCAAGACATTGTCAGAATAAGTGGAATTTACAAGTTCCATTCCATGCTCCTTTCCTTAGACTTTTAGAGCAGGGGTGTCCAATCTTTTGGCTTCTTTGGGCCACACTGGAGGAAGAATTATCTTGGGTCACACATAAAGGACACTAACACTGACCGTAGCTGGTGAGCTAAAAAAAAAATTGCAAAAAATCCTCATATTTTAAGAAAGTTTACAAATTTGTGTTGAGCTGTATTCAAAGCCATCCTGGGCCACATGCAGTCCATGGGCCACAGCTGGACAAGCTTGCTGTAGAGGGTGTGCCTCATTCAGTGAGGGAGGAACCTCAGAGAGGAGGCTTATAATTTGGGAGCTAGTGGCTCTCACCCAGGAACTAGTTCATGGGGAGTGTGGGAACATACTTACATGATGTCCAGGCCTGGAGAGCCCTGTGCAGCCAGAGTGTGGTGTGGCATGGGGGGCCAGGGAGCATCTCAAAAGGAGAATACAGGGGACAGAGGTTTTGGGAGCTATGCTTGGGCATTGGAAAAAAACACTGCTGGGTGAGTGTCAAGTCTGCAAAGCATTTGGGGGCAGAAAAATGGAGATAAGAAGAGGATTATGAAACAGGTCAGACACTCTTCCCCTAAGGCTGCAGCTCGGAGAAATTCACAAAGTGAAGACTCCTGAGTAACCAGTGCCCGTGTCAGGGACCCAGCACTTCAGGAGCCCCCTAAGCCCCTTCTTTCTTAAGGGTGACCCCTGTTCCGACTCTCACAGCACAGGTTACTTTTGTCTGTTCTTGTACGTTGTGTGAATGGAATGAGGTCTCAGAACTTTCAACATACTGAAGTATTGGTGTGGTACCAACAAAAATATGAATATTTTGGTACTTAAAAGTAGCCCAGGATCCTGGATATATACATCCTGGAATAGAGGGATGCAGAGAGTGCTTATTACACTCACAAATAGGTCCCCCATCGAGGAAGAAAATTAAACCATAAGGTCGTGCTTAAGTCACGGGGAGAGCAAGTTATATAAGAATGGAAACAGAGTTCACACCCTGGCTCAGAAGCATATGGCATCAGCTGACCTGTCATTTAGCCTCCCAGTGAAAATGTCACAGCAGCTGAGGGGGCAGGAGAAGCCGGGGGTGGGACTTACAGAAAACCCCACACTGACACTTCAAACAGCGAGGAAGACTTTTTTCGGGACCATCGCAGCAGCGGTCAGGACCAGCACAGGGAGAGATGGAGTTCAACTCCGAACGCCACAAGGACAAATGGGAGTCTACAGCCATGGGGGAGGGGGTTTAGAGACCCCCACCGCAAGGAGGGGTGGGGGTTATAGCCAGGGGCCTCCGGGGGTGGCAAAAGACTGAGATGAGAAGTTCAGTGCTGGAGATTCTTGCCGAAGGCAGCTGAGGACTCAGACCTCACAGGTGCAGGGGCGAGGAGCTTGATCAGACTTGGGGGAGAGCAGATATCAGAGATCTGAGGTTCTCCCTAAATCAGCAGAGATCACGAAGCCCAGGGTGGAGGCCCGGTGGCAACAAGGTATCAGAGGAGCCCAGGGAAGTCTGGCCAGGAGGCGTCCACTGGTGGGACTCAGCACTGAAGCTTCACAGAAGGAGTTCTCAGCGGCTGCAGCTGTGTTCCTTTTGGAAGCTGAGGAGAAGGAGCAGCCCCCCCGGTGTGAACCGCTCAGCAGGGCCCACTTGTTTCCTTGTTATTAATGTTTACTTTCAGCCACATCCAATTAACAGTGTATTGTTAATTTGCCAATAGTAACAACAGCTCAAATCTGACCGTGACCACCCGCCGGTGGGAGGGGACTCCCTGCGTGGAGCTGACTCCACCCCAAGATCTGCACCCCACACTCAATCCTGGTCCCCTGGCCTCCGCCCAGGCTGTGTCCGGAACCCGGACGCCGCCCCTCAGGCCTGAGGTCTCCTTTTAGGTCTCTCTGACCTTCCTTCCAGCGGCACCCAAGCAAGGCGACCCCTCTGCAGGCGGGGCCCAGCCCCCTGCTGCGCAGGCTGCTCTCTGTTCACCCATGTTGGGTAGGGACCTGTGGCCACCATCCCGGTCTCTCCCACCCATGGCAGGGGGCCCTGTCCGAAGCAGGTGCACGAGAAGTGTCTGCTGGGCTGCCAGGGTGCAGTGAGGATGGCGCCCAGAGGAAGGGCTGCTGCCAGGGGCTGCCTGAGGAGGGTCGCAGAAGTTCCCTCTCTGAGGGGCAGGAGGGCGTTTGCATTCCCACCTAGAAGGAGAAGGTGCTACAGGGAACCTTCCCAACCCGCAAGGTGGTGTTCTGACCAGATGCTGAGCTGGGGGCCCTTCCAGGCCCGGCTGCGAGGCTGCAGGCGACACGCGCCCTGCCCCACCAGGCCTGGGCACCCCAACCCCCACCCCTGCCTGAGGCGCCTCCAGGGGGTTCCTCCTGCAGATCTGCAGACTCATGCCAGCCCAGCCCAAGCTCGGCCACCCAGTTCTCAGTTTCCCAGGCTGAGGCCGGCTCCCGCGCAGGAAGGTGGGGTTTGCTGCCACCTGCCGACCGTTCGCCATGAGCGGCGGGACGCACGTTCACCTGAGAACTTGGGGAGGAGAGAGGAGGGAGGGAGGAAGGGAGGAAGGGAGAGAGGAGAGGCGAAGAGGGGAGGAAGTGGGGAGGGAAGGCGAGGAGAGGGCGGGAGGAAGAGAGAGACGACTTCCTCAGGAAGCCCCTGGCCTGGCCCCCTCGACTGCTGCCCCCCACATGCCTGCTCCCTCTGCTCCACGCCTGCTCCCTCTGCTCCACACCTGCCTGTTTCTGGACACCCGAGCTTCTCACAGGGTGGGGGCGCTATGGCTGCGTGTGTCCTTGGGGGAAGATCCCCAGTGTGCCCTTGGGATTAATCAGATGATCACAATTCAACAAGAGAATAAAAACACATTTTAAGACCCAAATGCCAGAGTGGGTGGAAACAGCAAATATTTGGGGGTTTGTGACACATTTTTAGAAACAACAGATGTGACACTTTGTGACACATTTTAGGGGGACATCTGGACATTTTGTGACACATTTTAAAAACAACAGATTCTGTGCCTCAGATGTAGTCAAACGGAGACCCAAAGATGCAGTCAACTTGCCCTCGGCCATCTAGGGAGCCGGTGGGAGCTGGGCCTGTCGCCTGCGCCCAGGTCAGGCACAGCTGGGAGCGACATCAAGGAGTACTACTCCCCCTGTCCTGCGACACACCTCTCTCCCCAAACCCCACCCCAACCCCGGCTGCTTCCATACAGGTTCCTGGCAACCCTTCGTGCCCTCCACCCTTCTGCGGATGTGGACACTGTGGGAACCACCCACTGTGCCGCCCAAATCCCTCTTTAGGAGTGAGGTCTTTCTCCCAGGCCACCAAAGTGCTGCAGGAGTATGCCCTCTCCGTCCACCTTCTCTGCCTGTCACGGTCACTGCTCGGCCCAGGGACAGCTGATGGCGGCAGGTGGGCTGGAGGTACAAGGGCCCAACTCCACTCAGCCTGATTCTGTTCACTCAGAAGAGCTGCCTGGCTCCTGAGTTCCCGTGGGGTCAGTAGGGGCTTTGTTGGGACTCCATTGCAGTTCCAGTTTCTCTCTGGCTTCCTCCTCTCCTTCCTGGGATGTGATACCAAGCACATCCCCTTGCAACCCCGCACAGGCCAATCTCTCCACCAGGGTCTGCCACTCAATGTCACATTCACAGTCCATATTTCAGTTCAGACAACATCAAACAGGGCCCAAAGGTTCACTCCTCTGCCTGATGAAGAATTTCCTTCGTGTTTGAGAGCCATGCCCATATCACTCATATCAGCGCATGCATCCGCAGGATCATTCAGTGCACCAGAGATGATTCTGGATGCTTGGGATACAGCAGTGCATAGAATGAAAAATCTCATCTTTGTGGTACCTGCACTCTAGGCTGGAGATCAATAACATAAAGAAATATAATGCAATACGCAAATATATTCTTTTCTTTCTTTTTTTTACAACTTAATTTTTTTGTACATATATTGGGAGTCCATGTGATATTTTGCTATAATGTGGAATGATCAAATTGGGGTACTTGGGATGTCTGTCACCTGAAACATTTATCTTTTCTTTGAGTTAAAAACATTGCAATGTTCTCTTCTAGCTATTTTGAAATATGCAATAAATTATGGTTAACTCTAATTTCCCTGCTATGCTATTGAATACTAGAACATACTCCTTCTATCTAGCTGAAATGTTGTACTGTCCTCTTAGCCAACTTCATCTGCTTTCCCCCTTCCCTTCCCGTTCTCTGATAACCACCATTCTCCTCTCCACCTCCATAACATCCACTTTTCTAGCACCCACATATGAATGAGAACACATATTTGCCTTTTTATGCCTGGCTTATTTCACTTAGCATAATGATCTCCAGTTCCATCCATGTTGCTGCAAATGACAGGACTTTATTCTTTTTTATGGCTGAATAATATATTCCATTGTCTGCATGTACATTTCCATTTTATCCATTCATCATTGATGGACACTTGGATTGATTCCATATCTTGGCTATTGTGAATAGTGCTGTAATAAACATAGGAGTGAAGATGTCTCTCTGATATGCTGATTTCCTTTTAGGGTGGTGGTATATACCCAGCAGTGGGATTGCTGGATCATGTGATCATTCTACTTTTTTTTTTTGAGGTACCTCCACACTGATTTTTATAATGACTTCACATTTCCCTCCGCAGTGTACAAGCATTCAGCTGTCTCTGCATCCTCATCAGCATTTGTTATTTTTGTCTCTTTGACAATAGCCATTCTAACTAGGGTGAGATGGTATCTCATTGTGCTTTTTATTTGAATTTCTCTGACAATTAGTGATGTTGAGTATTTTTTCACATATCTGTTAACCATTTTTATGTCTTCTTTTGAGAAATGTCTATTCAGGTCTTTTTGCCCGTTTCTAAAATCGAATTATTTGTTTGCTATTGTTTGAGTTATTTATATTAAAGAAATAGTTCTTTCTTCAATGTATTTTTCTTCACATCTTTGTCAAAAATAAGTTGGCTGCAAGTACATGGAGTATAGACATTTTAACAATATTAAGTTTTTCAATCCATGAGCATGGTATACCTTTCCGTTTTTTGGTGACTTCTTCAATTTCTTTCACTGGTGTTTTATAGTTTTTCTTGTAGAGATCTTTCACTTCTTTGGCTAAACTTATTCCTAAATATTTTTGTAGCTATTGTAAACGGGATTGCTTTCTTGATTTCTTTTTCAGATTGATCACTATTAGAATATATAAATGCTATTGGTTATTGCATGTTGATGTTGTATCCTGCACCTTTACTGAATCTGTCTATAAGTTCTAAGTTCTATGGTGAATTAAGATAATGTCATCTGCAAACCAGGAAAATTTGGCTTCTTCCTTTCCAATTCGGATGCCCTTTATTTCTTTCTTTTGTCTAATTGCCCTGGCTAGGATGTCCAGTACTATCTTGAACAGAAGTGGTGAAAATAGGCCTTGTCTTGTTCCAGACCTTAGTAAAAACGCTTTCAGGATTTCCCTGTTCAGTATGATATTACCTGCAGTGTGTCATATATAGCCTTTATCATGTTGAGGTATGTTCCTTATGTACCCAATTTGTTCAGAGTTTTTATCATGAAGAGATGTTGAATTTTAGCAAATGCTTTTCTAGCATTTATTGAAATGATCATACAGTATTTGTTCTGTTAATGTGATGTATCATGTTCATTGTCTCACATATGTTGAACCATCCTTGCGTCCATTGAATAAATCTCACTTGATTGTGGTGAATGAATTTTTTTTTTCATTTTAAACAAGAAGTTTCTTTAAACAATGAGACATTTGACTTGAAGGGAAAACTATCTAGGATTCTTGTTTGTTGTCGTTGTTGAGTAATTTATCCCTACTTAAAGACAGATTGCCCTGCATGTAACAGCTACGTACAAAAAAGTTATAAAATTGTCCTTGGTTTTACAATGATACATGAAAAACATTAAAATTCTCCAATTGAACAAGGTATGCCAGGGTTTTTATGTTGTTGTTTTTTTGTTAAAACAGTGAGAGCAAAATAACTTACTGGAATATAAAGATAAGAGCTGAATGAGCATGCCACTAATAGAGAAAGGGGATATTTTCACAGAATCAGTATTTTTCCCCGTCCTGTCTCCACTTGATGTCAATCAAAACACACCACTGGTTGTTTAAAACAGATGCAATATGCTTGTGCACATATACCAGTTACTTTATGTACAATAAAGGAACGGAGAAGAGGGAAGTGAAAGAATAGAGAAAACTATACTATAGTAGTCCAGATGTGGTAGAACCAAATTGCAGTTTTCTAACTGAGAATGTAATCTTGGTCTTTAAAGAACAGAGTTCTGGAGTAAAGACACAGGTTCCCTTTTCAGTAGACACCTCCCATCTGCTGTTGGAACACATCAATTGTATCTTCCTTCTCCATTTCCAACTGTGCAGGTGTGTGTTTCATTGACTGTCAAATCGGAATCTGATCTGCCTCACTGACAATCCCCGTCGTTCACAACAGGCCTTCATTGGTTTGCTAAGTGGTGTATGCCTCTTAATCTTTTTTTTTTTTTTATTTGAAAGAAAGAAAAAGAGAGAAAAGAAGAAAGAGAGAAAGAAAGAAGAAAAAAACAGAATGTAAGAGAGAAATAAAGAGGAAGAGAAAGAGGGAGAGAGAATGGGATTCTTGTTCTATTACCCAGACTAAAATGCAGTC
>CAUYLZ010072159.1:0-23226 GCA_963573645.1 Pithecia hirsuta | reverse complement strand
CCACCACACCCAGCTAATTTTTTTGTAGTTTTAGTAGAGACGGGGTTTCACCATGTTGGCCAGGATGGTCTCGATCCCTTGACCTCGTGATCCGCCCGCCTCGGCCTCCCAAAGTACTGGGATTACAGGCGTGAGCCACCGCGCCCGGCCTATTTCTTTTTTTGAGACAGAGTCTTGCTCTGTCACCCAGGCTGGAGTGCAGTGGCACAAACACAGCTCAGTACAGCCTTAACTTCCTGGGCTCAAGTGATCTTCCTGTCTCAGCCTCCTGTGTAGCTGGGACCACAGGCGCATGCCACCACAACTGGCTAATTTTTTTATTTTTTGTAGAGACTGGGTCTCCCTTTGTTGCCCAGGCTGGTTTTGAACTCCTGGGCTCAGTGATCCTCCCGCCTCAGCCTCCCAAAGTGCTGGGATTACAGGTATGAGCCAATGCATCTGGCCCCTTGCTTTTCTTTCTCCTAATTTTTCTTCATTGATATCAACTATAAAGGAGGCTGCCTCACGTCAGACTTGGAGAGACATTGGGTGTTGGTCTCTGATTTATGGTAAGAACTTGAGGAAAATGAGATTCCTTTCAACATAATTTTGATAAATTCTAAGAAGTGTATTTTTCCCACTTTAGTATCTCTGAAATCAGGGTGTATCTTACAACCAATGGAAGTTTTATTTTTTTCCTTCATGGAATATAAAAGTAAAAAGTGCCACTTATATTGGCACTACTTTAAATTTGATAAATAAACGATATAGGAAAGTATTTAAAAGGTATATAAATGCAAAGAAATAGCTTTTATTATTTGATGTGAATATTAAATATTTAATCTAATTGATTAGATTTTGAGACGTCATTCTAGGGTGGCATAAGAACATAGTTCCAGGACAGCATTCTAGCATATTTCCTTACAAAACCAGCACTGTTTAGATCTCTTCTCTATTCTGCCATATTTTGTAAGCTGCTGGAAAGGAGAGACCCAGTGAAAGATACCTCTTGATATTCTCTACAAAAAGAGCAATAAAGAGCAGTCAGAAAGCCCTGCAAGCAGAAATATTGAGCAAAAAGTTTATATGAAAAAAGGAACTGGGCTGGGCGTGGTGGCTCATGCCTATAATCCCATCACTTTGGGAGGCCGAGGTGGGCAGATCACTTGAGGTCAGGAGTTCAAGACCAACCTGGCAAACATGGCAAAACCCTATCTCTACTAAAAATACAAAAATTAGCTGGGTGTGGTGGCAGGCGCCTGTCGTCCCAGCTACTTGGGAGGCTGAGAGGAGAATTGCTTGAACCCAGGAGGCAGAGGTTGCAGTGAGCCGAGATCACGCCACTGCACTCCAGCTTGGGTGACAGAGCAAGACTCCATCTCAAAAAAAAAAAAAAAAAAATTGGTCATGATGGTGGGTGCCTGTAATCCCAGCCACTCAGGAGGCCGAGGTGGGAGCATCTCTTGAACCCAGAAGGCAGAAGTTTGCACAGTGAGCCGAGATTGCCCCACTGCACTCCAGCCTGGGCAACAAAGTGAGACTCCATCTCAAAAAAAAAAAAAAAAAGGAAGTGGCCAGTGGTGCTGGAGGTAAAAAGTGAGTGATGAAGAATGGAACTCCTGTGCTTGGGGTCTCAGCCCTAGGTAGACTGCCAGCCCAGATCTACCTATGCATACTTCTTACCATGAACAGACAGCTGAATGTTTTGGTTCCCCAGTAGTCACTCCAGGCCTGTGTTGTGACAACAGAGGTTATCTGGCAGCTTGGTCAGGAATTCATTGTTTCTTTTATATTTTCCTTATATTCTTCTCACCTGCTTCCATGTCGCTACCACCAAGAATTTAGGAAGACCAGACTCTCCCATTGTCCTCTATTACCTCCTCATACCCCTTCTCCCAACCAGTGGTAGAGCCAGGGACCCCCAACTTATGTCAGTGTCCCTTACTTGTCACCTTATGCCTCATTTGCCCATTCTCTCCGAATGACTTAGGCAGTAAACTCCCCAGGGCAGTCACAGTCTGCATGATCATGGGAGGCTCTGAGTGCAGTATGGTACTCCATAAATAATTCACTGTTTTAATTGTGAAAGCAAGGCGCTCTGAGTAACCGGAGAGGGAAGGCAGAGGGGTGATTGAAAACACACACGTGTGCACACACCAGAATGACTCTTCTCAGTGGCTTTGTTACATGGCTTTCTGTACTTGACTGCTTTGGAACCTGTAAACAGGACTGCGGCCAACTTGTTCCCTGGATGCTGGGGCAGGGGACTGGCTGCAGAGGACTTGTTCCTGCAAGGGAAGTGTGGGTTCTGGCCAAGGCAGAGCCTAGGAGCTGGTGTGACTGCAGTAGTAGGAACGCAGGGATGAGAAGGATGTGAGGATGCAAACACGTCCAACGGCAGGGAGTCGCTTTGTATGTGAAAACCTTTCTTTGGCATCTTGGATGCATCTGCGTTCCCTGTCCTTGGGATCTCCTGGATGAAGGGAGGTCAAGAAATACTATTTTGAGGTGCTTAGAGAGGGACAGGAGGCTGCTGGATACAAAAGCCTGCTTGTGGGAGGATGAAGGGAAAAACGGAGTCATCAAGGCCATACAAAACCCAGATGCTGTTCTTTGACCTTCACTCCAGTTGCTGCATCACTCTTGGGTGTTTTATCTTTGCCAAAACCACATAGGGAGGAAGCTACTAAGACAAAGGATGACTGCAGAGCCAATTTCTGTTCCTAGCCTGTGGTTGACCCTGGCAGGTAACCTTGAGCAGGTCATTAACCCCTCCCTAGGGTGATTATAATGGATTCCAACCTATGTCAGGAAAGTCCTGTGAAAATTGATAAGTTGAGACTTTTAAGTGCCTTGAGATCTTAGAAGAGATAAACAAACAATATCCCTGTTTTGTGAGACTCTCATGGGCTGCCCTTGAAATCTGACTCTCCCTGCACTGGCCATGCTTTGTTCTTTGCTTGGTGACCAGGTGTAGAACACACTGAGGAATAGTGATAAAAACAGCTGACATCTATTAAATGGTTACTGTGTGCTGGGCACCATAGTTTAATGCTCAGGGCAACATTCTAAGGTACAAATGAGGAAACAGAGAGGTTAAGTAACTTCCTAAAGTTGCACAGTTAATAAGCCAGAGCCAGTATCTACACTCTGGCCTCCAGAGTCCAGGCTCTGCTCTTATCCATGATAAGAAGCAGATAAAAAGCATATTTAGGCCCTGGACCTTGTGGCTCATGCCTGTAATTCCAGTGCTTTGGGAGGCTGAAGTGGGCAGATCACCCGAAGTCAGGAGTTCGAGACCAGTCTGACCAACATGGTGAAACCCCATCTCTACTAAAATACAAAAATTAGCTGGGCGTGGTGGTGGGCACCTGTAATCTCAGCTGTTCAGGAGGCTGAGGCAGGAGAATCACTTGAATCCAGGAGGTGGAGGTTGCAGTGAGTCAAGAATGTGGCACTGCACTCCAGCCTGGGTGAGAGAGTGAGACTCTGTCTCAATAAAATAAAAATAAAAAAAGAAGCATATTTAATAAGTGTGTAATTTGTCATTAGTGAGCACTTGCTATATATTCTGCACCAGGCTGGGTGGTGTGAGCGACATGGAACTATGTAAACAAACAGAAGACAGACAGGAATTGGGTGCTAAACTGGTGGGACCAAAGTTTTTTTGAAGATCTAAGGGAAAGAGATCCACTATGGGCTGGACTTTCGGGGAAGATAGTGGAGAAAGTGAGGCTTGAGCACTCTTGTGTTTTTGCCATTTAAGCAGAATATTTAGGCTCTCTGGGACCACAATTCTAGAAAGATGCTAATTTGTATTGCTTATGAGAAAAAGGGCATGGGGGAGGGGCTATTTCATGGTTAAATCTGGAATCTGCTGCATACATTCATGTCTTGTGCAGATTCACAGTGCACTTTGGCTCTTGGAGGCTCTACAACGTTGTGTGATAAAGAAATCTGCTTTTTTTTTTTTGAGACAGGGGCTCATTCTGCCATCCTGAATGGAGTATAGTGGAGGGCAGTGGCACAAACATGGCTCACTGCAAGCCTCAAATTCCTGGGCTCAAGTTATCCTCTCATCTCAGCCTTTCGAGTAGCTGGGACTGCATGTGTGCACCACCGTACCTGGCTAGCTTTTTACATTTTTGTAGAGAGAGTTTCACTGTGTTGCCCAGGCTGATCTCCTGGACTCAACTCCAGGGCTCCAGCAACCATCCTGCCTTGGCCTCCTAAAGTACTGGAAATACAGGCATGAGCCACTGCACTCAGCCAGAACATTTTTTTCATAGAACTCATATCAACATTTTATAGATGAGTGCAGTGGCTTATGTCTGTAATCCCGGCACTTTGGAGGGCTGAAGCAGGTGGATCACTTGAGCCCAGGAGGTCAAGGCCAGCCTGGGCAACATGGTAAAACCCCATCTCTACAAAAAATACAAAAATTAGCTGGGTGTGGTGGCATGCACCTATATTGCCAGCTACTCGAGAGGCTAAGGTTGGAGGATCACTTGAACCCAGGAAGTGGAGGTTGCAGTGAGCTGAGATCGTGCCACTGTACTTCATCCTGAGCAACAGAGCAAGACCCTGTCACAAAAAAAAAAAAAAATCATTTCTTAGACTTTTATGTTTGGGAAACAATGGTAGAGGAAAACACCTCACTGGAAATAGAAGTAGTTTACAACCCTCAGGCAACTTAAAATCAAGCTCCTTGAACATTCTGTGTAACTTTCACTTTTACAGAGCCGACATTCATCACCTATCAGTCTTTTGATATTTGGTTATTTTCCCCATGTGTACCATGTTACTACCCTAGCCAGACTATGAATATCTCACATGCAAATACTTGGCAGGCGCATCTTTTTATCTCTCATGCCTCCTAGTTCACACCTAAATATTTGTTGGCTTAAAAACAGAGACAGAACAGGCGGAAGAAAATGAGGGGGAAAAAAAACCCCACACTTGATAGCAATTATTGGTAATTTGCAACTGATTACTTCATTGTAAATTGCTATTCACCAATCAGTACCCTTTGAAAGAGTAGTAAGTTGTTTAAAATGCAAAATAATATTAATTTTTGGCTTGGCTTTAGTTGGAGCTGGATCTGCAGTCAGAAATAGCTGGCTTTAGGGCATGACCTCTAAATTACATCTTCCTTTATTAGCTCAGGGTGCTTTCTGCTGAGCTGGAAGGGCCTGGGGTAGGTCCCTCTGTCAGAGGATTGATGCTTAGACTGAGAATCTGATAAAGACCAAGTAGCCCTGGGTCAGCATGACTGCAAAGGCCAACTGAATGGCTGCTTTGACACCACTGCTTAGGGAATGGGGTGGGTGGGAGCTTGCAGTTAAAAATGCAAATGACAGTCCCGGCGAGATGGTTTACGCCTGTAATCCCAGCACTCTGGGAGGCCAAGGTGGGCGGATCACCTGAGGTCGGGAGTTCAAGACCAGCCTGACCAACATGGTGAAACCCTGTCTTTAAAAAAAAAAAAAATGCAAGTGACACATTTGGTTTGGTATCAGGAGTCAGTCTCAGGTACAGGCCCTTATCCAAATATGCCTCCTTCCCCTGCTCATTGGACCCAATGCCCAGGGTTGGAGAGGGCACCATTTGAGAGATTTGTGGCTTTGAGGCTCTAAAAGCCTGACATTCTTAAAGGTTCTTCCCATGCTGACACCCTAACCCCTTCCCAGTTTCAAAGCGAACCCAGCCTGGGAGAAGTAATTCATAAATTATTTGAAGCTGACACCTCAGAGGTGTTTTGATGGGAGTGGGACTTCATCTGTTTTCTTCAGGAGCAGGTGAGACAGGAGAGGAGGTAGAGTCCCTGCAAGAGATAAAGATGTCTCTGAATATTTGTAGCTTTGGCTTAGGAAAATTCTGGCTCCTGTGGGGAGGAAATTGATCTTGTTTGTTCTTTTCTTCCTTCTTGGTTGAGTTCCCAGTGTGGATCTTGCAGGCGTTTTGTTCTTAGTGTCAGAACCACCCAGGCTTGGTCGTCGCTGGGCGTGGAACCTCCTACGGATTCCACTGTCTCCCTGCCACAGAAGAAAGTCATGATTGCCCCTTGCATAGACAGCAGGAGCTGGGTGTGGGGCTCAGGGAGATTCCTGCAGAGCCCTGCTGGGTGTCTGCTTCCCACCTCCCTTCTTTGGGGTCCCAGTTAATGCTGCTATTGAGAAAAGACCGGAAGGAGCCGGTGTGAGACTGAAAGCCTTGATATTGGATCTGTGGTTGTTTTTCTCCAAAACCAAATGGATACCCACCCACTACCTGGCCAGCTGGTGCCCTTTCAGTCAGGGCCTAGTGACCCAGTAAGGAGTTGCTGCCAGCGGTGGAGCTGG
Organism: Pithecia hirsuta; assembly: GCA_963573645.1. Taxonomy (NCBI): domain Eukaryota; kingdom Metazoa; phylum Chordata; class Mammalia; order Primates; family Pitheciidae; genus Pithecia; species Pithecia hirsuta. The sequence continues at coordinate 16,906 of CAUYLZ010072159.1, read as the reverse complement.
CTGAGGACATCCAGGCTCCATCCCGTTTGCCTGGCAAGTGTTGGGGAACCAGTCTCATGTTTAGGCTCACACGAGCCCTCCATGGGCAAGTGGAGCCTGGTCCTCAATTTCCCATTTAACTCCCTCCTGATTGTACAGGCTTTGTGCACAGTGGGCCTTCCATAAACCTGCTGACAGACCATGGAGGACTTGGGCACTGGAAGGCTTCCTTTCATTTCCAGTGTTGAGGGGAGAGTATCAGAATCTTCATCCCTATCCTTAATTTCTCCAAAGTGCCAAGGAGCCAGGGTGGGCACAGCTGTCAGCCTAGTCATGTTGCCAACTGCCACACCCATCGGGGGAAAGAAGAACTTCGCTCAGTAGGATGTGTGTGACTGTCCTGCTCTGGGGTTGGCTTGAGCCCCCCTCCCCCCACCCCCCCATCTAGCTACAGGCTCTCTTTCTTTTTTCCTTTTTTTTTTGGGCGGGATGGAGTCTCGCTCTGTCACCCAGGCTGGAGTGCAATAGCGTGATCTTGACTCACTGCAACCTCCACTTCCTGGGTTCAAGCGATTCTCCTGCCTCAGTCTCCCAAGTAGCTGGGATTACAGGCATACACCACCACGCCCAGCTAATTTTTGTATTTTTAGTAGAGATGGGGTTTCTCCATGTTGGTCAGGCTGGTCTCAAACTCCCGACCTCAAATGATCTGTCCTCCTCAGCCTCCCAGAGTGCTGGGATTACAGGCATGAGCCATCACGTCTGGCCCACAGGCTCTCTTTCTTGTGGCTTCCCCTGTCATCTGCCCCTCCTATTTGGCCACTCAGACTTCTCTTGCCTGGTGTGATTGCTGTCTGGTGGGTGGCAGCCTCTCCCTGCATCAAAGCTCCAGGCCAAGGGTCAGGGGGAGTAGTGGGCTGAATTAGAAGGTTTCAAATAGTTGAGCTAACACCAGTTTGCTCAGGGGGTTCTGGCTGCCTACCCGAGAGCCCCAGGGCAAGGGGACCAGGCAATGTGCAATCTGCTCTTATAGCCCTCGTGCTTACAGGGGCTTTCCAGGCTAAGCAAACACATTTGAATGTTACCTCATCTTGGAGTTCCAGCAGCTTCAACCTTGATGGTGTTTTCCTTGGGATTCCTTCATTCCTGATCCGTGTAGAGGCTCACATTTACTGTGATCTTCCCGTGTGCCTGATACTGTACCAAGAGCTTTCTGTGCACTATCTCATTTAATCTTCATAACAACTATGAGGGAGTTTCAGTTATCAATTCGGTTTCATTGACAAGCTGACTGAGGGCTGGAGAGGTTAAATAACTGTCTAGAATTATATAGCTGGTCTGTGGCAGAGCTGGGAGTCTAACGGAGCCATTATACTACTGTCTCATGTGCATGAAGACTGCTTTGTCCTGGATTAAAGTGTTTACATTTTACCAAATCTGGATCTTGTATCTATTCACCTAACAGATGGGTCAGCCAACTATGCCCATAGGCCAAATCTAGCCATGGTCTGTTTTTGTAAGGCCTATGTGTTGAATATTTTTTTCCTTTTTAAAGGGTTAAAAAAAAAAAACCACATGGCACATTTAAAAATAATTTGGCTAATAAATTTCATATTATATGTATTTTACCACAGTTTTTTTTTTTCTTTCTTTTTTTTTTTTTGAGGTGGGTCTTGCTCTGTCACCTAGCTTGGAGTGCTGAAGTTCAGTGGTGAAATCATGGCTCACTGCAGCCTTGACCTCCTGGGTTCAAGTGATCCTCCCACACCTCAGCTCACATGTAGCTGGGACCACAGGCAGACACCACCATGCCTGGCTAACTTAAGCAATTTTCCCACCTCAGCCCATCTTTTTTTTTTTTTTTTTTTTTTTTTTCAGAATCAGGGTCTCACTCTGTTGACCAAGCTAGAGTACAGTGGTGTGATCAATCATTGCACACTGTAGCCTAAAATTCCTGTGCGCAAACAATCCTCCCATCTCAGCCTCCCTCCCAAGTAGGTGGGACTACAGGCACCAGCCACCATGTCCAGCTATACCATAGTTAAAAAAAAAAAAGAAAAGAAAATGTGACAGAGACAGTATTTGGCCCATAAAGCCTAAAATCCTATTTACTACTATCTGGGTCTTTACAGACAGTTTGCTGGCGGCGGAGTTAGCATGCTGCAGCATCCTGTCCCACCAATACCATCCAGTAAACCCCAGCATTGTGTCTGCCAGCCTCCAAGTCTCTTTGGACTTGGCTGCTTCTAAGAGTGCTCTGAACAATTAAACTCTCAATGAGTCCGTTCTGTGCATGAAGATAGAGGTGCCGGGGGGATTTTCAAATCTTCGGCTGCACCTTTGAGTGTGTGTAAACCTCGGGCCAATTGCCTGGCAGGCCAGCCTGTGGCCTGGGTCTTGACTTCCCTGATTGTGAAATGAGGATGAGAAATCTTGGCCTTGGAATGGAGGGACATGAAAGAGGGGCATCTGACCGACTCTCAGAGACACAGGCAAGGAGCTCTTACAAAGAAGAACCAATATAAATCACAGGCGGCATTATTACTTTAGCAAGTCTTTGAGGCCCCAGTCTAAATGTGTAAAGTAATTTGCTGAGGCTCAAGGAAATATCCTTCCCCCTTTTTTTTTTTTTGAGATGAAGTCTTGGTCTTGTCACCCAGGCTGGAGTGCAGTGGCCCAATCTCGGCTCACTGCAACCTCTGCCTCCCAGGTTCAAGCGATTCTCCTGCCTCAGCCTCCTGAGTAGCTGGGATTACAGGTGATTGCCACCTCGCCCAGCTAATTTTTGTAGTTTTAGTAGAGACGGGTTTCACTATGTTGGCCAGGCTGGCCTCGAACTTCTGACCTCAGGCGATCCACCCGCCTCAGCCTCCCAAAGTGCTGGGATTACAGACGTGAGCCACCTGGCCCGGCCCATCTTTTCCCCTTTCGCACTGGATGTATGAACATGTGACCAGCAGAGGCCCTCTAACTGAATGTGTTTCATGTCTCCCCTCTCTGCTCAGGTGATGAGTTCCCCGAGGCCTGGTCGGGATCTTACGTTTTACTTGCGTCTTCTCTGAGCTCTTGGTACCACACTTAGCAGCACACAGTGAGCACCTCTGCATGATCATTGACTGCCTGACTTACATGCTACAAAAAAGCCCTGAATGGAAACAGACCTCCAGGAAGAATGTCTAGAAAAGTAAGGGTCAGGCAGGGTGTGGTGGCTCTCGCCTGTAATCCCAGCACTTCGGGAGGCTGAGGTGGGTGGATCGACTGAGCCCAGGAGTTTAAAAAAAAAACAAAAAACAAAACAAAACAAAAACTAGCTGGGTGTGGCAGCTCCTGACTATAATCACAGCACTGTGGGAGGCTGAGGCAAGAGCCCAGGAGATTGAGGCTGCGGTGAGCCGTGTTCATGGTACTGCACCCCAGCCTGGGCAGCATAAGAGACACTGTCTCAAAAAAATAAGTAAAATATAAAAGGCTAAGTGGCTGGGTGCAGTGTCTCATGCCTGTAATCCCAGCACTTTGGGAGGCCAAGGTGGGCAGATCACCTAAGGTTGGGAGTTCAAGACCAGCCTGAATAACAGAGAAACCCCATCTCTACTAAAAATACAAAATTAGCTGGGCGTGGTGATGCATGCCTGTAATTCCAGCTACCAGGAGGCTGAGGCAGGAGAATCATTTGAACCTGGGAGGCGGAGGCTGCAGTGAGCTGAGATTGAGCCATTGCACTCCAGCCTGGGCAAGAAGAGCAAAACTTTGTCTCAAAAAAGAAATAAAAAATAAAAGGCTAAACATGGTGGCTCACTGTAATCCCAAGCACTTTCGGAGGCTGAGGCAGGAGGATCACTTAAGCGCAGGAGTTTGAGACCAGCCTGGGCAATATGGCGAGACCCTGTCTACAAAAAGTACAAAAATTAGCTGGGCACGGTGGTGTGTGCCTGTAGCCCCAGCTTCTTGGGAGGCTGAGGTGGGAGGATCACTTGATCACAGAAGGCCGAGGCTGTAGTGAGCCATGATTGCACCACTACACTCCAGCTTGGGTGACAGCAAGACCCTGTCTCAAAAAAAAAAAGAGAAAAGAAAAGAATCTTCTCTCTGCACCCCCCACCCCCAACCCCCAGAACAATATTGAGGCCCAGGGAGCAGGTTGGAGCTAGCTGGGGTGTCCTAGCACTTCAGGTGAGGGTGCCAGAGGCCCAGGCCCGACGGCCCCGGCACTCCCTCCTCCTTAGAAGCCCAGCTCTTCAGGGTCTCCCTGTATCCTCCGCACCCAACCCTCTTCAGTCCTCCAGGAAACAACATGAGGGTTAATTATTTCTCAGGGCTGACTCACACAGCGGTTTTCTGCCAAAGCATTCTGTCAGCCAAGCTCGGTCCTGCTGTTACCCCCGTGAGGAAGCCTTTGTAAGCTGTGTCAGGGAGGAAGCTCCGTGGCAGGGAGGCCCAAAGCCCCGTAGCCTGGGGTGGGGTCCTGCCCAATCCCGTCAGGTGGGGCTTGTTGCTGGGAGGGCGCCCTCCATAGTGTGAGAAGCCGGCCTCAGAACGCTCTCACCGGCAGGCTGCCTTTCAGCCAGTCCCTGTGGGGCAACGCTAGCCTCTGGTTTTGTTGATTGGAGATTGTGTCTCTGAATAGAACTTAATGTCCTTTTGAAATTATCTGTTTTTTTTTTTTTTTTTTTGAGATGGAGTCTTACTCTGTCGCCCAGGCTGGAGTGCAGTGGAACTATCCCAGCTCACTGCAACCTCCGCCTCCCGGGTTCAAGCGATTCTCCAGCCTCAGCCTCTCGAGTAGCTGGGATTACAGGCACCCGCCACCACACCTAGCTAATTTTTGTATTTTAGTAGAGACAGGTTGGTCTCAAACTTCTGACCTCAAGCGGTCTTCCCACCTAGGCCTCCCAAAGTGCTGAGATTACAGGTGTGAGCCACTGCACCTCGCCTTTTTTTTTTTTCTTTTTAAAATGTCTCCTGCTTTCTCCATTTGGTTTAGATTGCCGCTGTGTCCCTAAATGCTGAAGGTGAATGAGAGGGCGTCCAGAGGAGAGAGATGACCCTCAAGCACAAACTGTCTGCCTAGGAGGCCAAACTGGGGGAGAGTTAGGTGGGGGACGGAGGGGGTCTCTGCGGAGAAGGAGGCCTGGGAGACCTTCTGTCTCATATCAGAGTGTGGGATGTGAGGGGTGCGTCCCAGGGACAGTGGGAAGCAGGGAATGGACACCTACAGTGAACCTGAGGGACTGGGATGGCCCTGAGTGGAGGTTCAAAGAGGCTGAACTGTGCTTGAGACGCCTGGGAACAGAAGCCAGGAGAGGGGAGGTAGAGGGAAGCAGAACAAGGCAGCCACGTGAATTCACTGCGTGGCAGCCATTAGCTACACCTGCCCTCTGAGCAGGCTGACACCAGCACTCCGGGCAACCCACATGGGTAGGAAGGTGCGTATGGTGCTGTGCAAACCCCATCATCCCCGGGCCACCCATGCTGTGTCTACAGCTTCCTGCTGCTGCACCGGAAGGTGTGCCTTCTTATGGAAAGAAGTACTTCCTTCATACAAAAGCAACCAGGTGAAGACAGGGCTATTCTTGCATGAGAAATGATGATTATACAGATCAATTCCATCTCCTGGAGAAACCCCAGACAGTGGTAAATTACACAGTTACAATTATACCCTAAGCCCCATCTCCCTACCCCCAACAAAACAGCAGAAAACCCAACAACCATGTTTTGCAGGAAAAATATTTACAGGACAGTTACTTTGTACAAGGAAGTATTTTATATATTATGTCATTTAATCTTCTCAAGAACCCTGTGATCTATTTACCAATGAATGAACAGAGACTCAGAGAGGCTAAAAGCCAGCCAGAAATCACAGGGCCAGAAGAGTATGAAAGCTAGGCTTGGCGTGGCTGAGAATACGGTGGGACTTGGCATCTGGTAAGTGTTCCATAAATCCTCATTGAAGGAATAAATGTGTCTGCCAGGCTCCACGATCAGGGCTTGCCTACTGCTCCCTAAGCCACAATTCCCGTTCCTAGGATCTGGGTAAGTTATGGCCTACAAATATGCCCCAGGGATTTTTCTAAGATCCTGTTCTCATCTTCCTCCTGTGCTCTCCTCTCCCCAGCTGGCATCCTGTATCCCTTCTATGAATGCAGGAGTTAATTTATTTGATGTACCAAGTATAATATTTGAGTGCCTACCACTGGTGCCAAGCATTGTTCTAGATGCTGGGGTCATAGGAGTGAACAAAAAAGGTTAAGATCACATTCTGAACATCACATTCTAGCGAGGGTACAGACTTGGCTGAGAGATCAGTTCTGGCAAAAACTTGTCAGTTCATGCGCAGATCAGGGAGGATTTGGGGGAGAAAACTGAGAGCTCTGGGACTCCTCAGCTATGGGCTGCCATGTGCACATGGGGGCAGGCACCAACCGTCCCTCACCAGTGATGTGTGCTGTTGTCCTTGTGGTTGCAGGAGTGGTCTCAGCAGCTCTGTCTCTCTGCTGTGGCCTCTTCCCTGGTCATGGTTTTCATCCCAGGATGGGCTCCTGAAAGTGTCTTTGCCACAGGACCTGGAATTGAAACTAAGAGATTCAGTCTGGGCTGAGCTCATGTTAAAAACCAGGAGCTAAGGCATGGCCCTTAATTTATTTTTTACTTTTATTTATTTGTTTATTTAAGTTCCTGGGTACATATGCAGGATGTGCAGGTTTGTTACATAGGTAAACAAGTGCCATGGAAGTTTGCTGCACCCATCAGCCGATCACCCAAGTATTAAGCCCAGCATGCATTAGCTCTTTTGCCTAATGTTCTCTGTTCGCCTGCCTGCCCTCAACAGGCCCCAGTGAGTGTTGTTCCCCTCTGTGTCCATGTGTTCTAACTGTTCAGTGCCCATTTACTAGTGAGAACATACAGTGTTTGGTTTTCTGTTCCTGCATTAGTTTGCTGAGGATAATGGCTTCCAGCTTCATCCATGTGCCTGCAAAGGACATGATCTCATTCCTCTTTATGGCTGCATAGTATTCCATGGTGTATATGTAACCACATTTTCTTTATCCAGTCTATCACTGATGGGCATTTGGGCTGATTCTGTCTTTGCTATTGTGAATAGTGCTGCAGTGAACATACGTGTGCATGTATCTTTATAATAGAATGATTTATATTCCTCTGGGTATATAACCAGTAATGAATTGCTGGGTCAAATGCTATTTCTGGTTCTAAATCTTTGAGCAATCACCACATCGTCTTCCACAGTGGTTGAACTAATTTACATTCCCACCAACAGTGTAAAAGCATTCTTATCTCTTCACAACCTTTCCAGTAGGTGTTGTTTCTTTATTTTATTTTATTGAGACAGTCTCACTCTGTTGCCCAGGCTGGAGTGCAGTGGTGCAATTTTGGCTCACTGCAACCTCTGCCTCCCAGGTTCCAGCAGTTCACCTGCCTCAGCCTCCTGAGTAGCTGGGATTACAGGTGTGCACCATGGTGCCTGGCTAATTTTTGTATTTTTAGTAGAGACAGGGTTTTACCATGTTGGCCAGGTTGGTCTCGAACTCCTGACCTCAAGTGATCCTCCCATCTTGGCCTCCCAAACTGCTGGGATTACAGGTGTGAGCCACCATGCCCGACCTGTCTGTTGTTTCTTGACTTTTTAATAATCGGCATTCTGACTGGTGTGAGATGGTATTTTGTGGTTTTTTGATTTGCATTTCTCTAATGATCAGTAATGTTGAGCTTTTTTCCATATATTTGTTGGTCACATGTATATCCTTTTTTGAGAAGTTATTTTTATTCATTTACTTATTTATTTATTATTATTATTTTTTGAGACGGAGTCTTGCTCTGTTGCCAGGCTGAAGTGCAGTAGCACCATCTCGGCCCACTACAACCTCTGCCTTCCTGGTTCAAGCTATTCTCCTGCCTTAGCGTCCTGAGTAGCTGGGATTACAGGCGCCTGCCACCACGTCCAGCTAAGTTTTGTATTTTTAGTAGAGATGGGATTTCACCATGTTGGCCAAGATGGTCTCGATCTCCTGACCTTGTGATCCGCCCTCCTCTGCCTCCCAAAGTGCTGAGATTACAGGTGTGAGCCACTGTGCCAGCCCTTTTATTTATTTTTTAGGGACACTGTCTCCCTCTGTCTCCCAGGCTGGAGTGCAGTGGCACCATCATGGCTTGCTACAGTCTTGAGCTTCAGGGCTCAAGCGATTCTCCCACCTTTGCCTACCGAGTAGCTAGGACTACAGGCACGAGGCACCACACCCAAGAAACTTTTCCATTTTTGTAGAGACAGGATCTTATTATGTTACCCAGGCTGGCCTCAACTCATCTTCCCACTTCAGTTTCTCAAAGTGCTGGGATAACATGTGAGCCACTGTGCCTGGCCTTTTACAAATTATTTATCTTTTTTTTAATTAAAAACATTTTTATTTTATGCAGAGGCCATGCTAATATTCTCTGTATTATTCCAATTTTAGTATATTTGCTGTCTATCTATCTATTTTTTGAGCCAGAGTCTCACTTTTGTCACGCAGGCTGGAGTGCAATGGTGCAATCTTAGTTTACTGCAACCTCTACCTCCCAGGTTCAAGCAATTCTCTTGTCTCAGCCTCCCGAGTAGCTAGGATTATAGGTGCCCACCATCACGCCTGGCTAATTTTGTATTTTTAGTAGAGATGGGGTTTCACCATGTTGGCCAGGCTGGTCTTGAACTCCTGACCTCAGGCGATCCACCTGTCTCGGCCTCCCATAGTACTGAGATTAGAGGCGTGAGCCACTGCACCTAGTCATGAGCACTATTTATTTATTATCATGTGGACTGGGGATTCCTGATACCTTCTAGTGTGTGACTTTGATATCTTCTTCAGACATTGCTGCTTTCCTGCCAACGGATGCAAAATGAAAATCCTTACCTGTCCTCTGACTTATCCTTTTGTGCTTAAGCTGGCGTTAGTTGGTTTCTGTTACTTATAATCAAATACAGTCTCATATTGAAAGTAAACAAAAACTTAGAGCTTGGGTTCAGGGCAGAAGTAGCAGACCTAGAACTGCCTGGATCTGATGAGGTCTGAGAGTGACAAAGTCAAACAGGTTCCCTAGAGACCATTGATCACTGGGGAAGCTCCCTTGCCCTGCGCCACCTCTCTGCCAGGACCAAGGCCTAGGACCACATACTGACTGTGCACATCCGTCTGGATACAACCAGTCTGAACTTTCTCCACATCTACTCTTGGTACATAATCAGACTTCCTGATCCACACACATTTTTTTTTCCCTTACTCTAGACTCTGGAAGGGAGTAAAGAGTGTGGTAAAAGAAAAAGAAGGAAAAATACAAACTACCTTCTAAACTGCGGGTATGGAAATGGAGTGGCTGTCAGTATTGATCATTGCAAGATCATTGCAAGCTTAGCAAGAATCAGCTGCTGGGTCACAGCCTGTTTGGAAAGACAACTGTAGCCCATTAAAAGGGATTGATATCATCTACAGAAGGTTCTTCGTTTGGTTACTTTATGTCTGACTGGCAGCTATTTGCCCTACAGGCCCCAGTTTTTTCTCGGAAGCCTTCTACAAGACTAGTTTAGGGAACCCCTCTTTGTTAGAGCATATCTTTACAGTGCACATCTCACTTTGTTTTAGAGATAGGGTCTCATTCTGTTGCCCAGGCTGGAGTGCAGTGGCGTGATCATAGTTCACTGCAGCCTTGAACTTCTGGGCTCCAGTGATCCTCTTGCCTCAGCCTCCCAAGTGGCTGGGACTCCAGGTACATGCCACTGCACCTGGCTAACTTTAAAAAAAAATTTTCTTGTAGATACAAGATCTCATTATGTTGCCCAGGATGGTCTCAAACTGCTGGCCTCAAGCAGTGTACCTGCCTTGGCCTTCCAAAGTGTTGGGATTACAGGTGTGAGCCACTGCACCCAGCCATCTCTATTTAAATTTCCTGTAAGTGTCCTGAGAGTAGACCCAAGAGTGTCTAGTGTGGTTATCTGGTGTGTGGTAGGTAATCAATATACACCTTCCATAAAAGATAGAATTCAGGCATTTATTTAGTATTACCTAAAAGGTCTCCACACCTACCCTTGTACAGATGATCATGTAACTTGTACACAGACTATAAGGAAGACTTAGGAATGTGCCTTTTAGGAGGTAGATAAAACAGACAGGGCTCAGGTGACCTTGACTAGCTAGAAATTCCAGGTCCTTCTATCAAACAGAATCTGTCAGTTAGCATTAAGTTCGATTTTATGCAACAGAAAGCAAAGTTTGTTCTCTCATGTAAAAGAATTCCAGGGGAATTCAGTCCTGGGCAGAAAGGGTGGCTCCACGAAGTCAGCAGGAACCCAAGCTGCTTCTGGCTTTCTTCAGCACCATCCTTAGCACTGACTTCCATCCCCAAGGCTACCTAATGGTTTAAGAGGGCAGTGGTATGTTAGCCATCACATCTGTATTCCAGGCAGCAGGACAAAGGGAGAGGGACAAGCAAAGCAACAAAAAGTTGGTCATCTGAGTCAACTCCCTCTCAGTAGACTTCCTGTCATTTTTATATATAATATTCCCTTACATCTCAGTGGCCAGGAAAGCTTGGAAATGTAGACATTAGCTGGGTACTTTGCTCCATATAAACTTGGAGTTTTATAATTGAGAGGGAAACCGATATGCAGCAAGCTGTAGTCTCCCCCCAATCCCCAAGCAGAACTGTCAGAAAGGACCCTCCCCTTGTTTTGGTAAAAAAAAAATCAGTTGATCTATAGGCAGCTCCACTTTGCTCTACATCTCAGCTCTCACTGACACAAGGACTAGTCATCAGTACTTCTTTCTCCATATAAAGAACTACAATGGCTGGACGCAGTGGCTCACACCTGTACTTTGGGAGGCCAAGGCAGGAGGATCACTTGAGGTCAGGAGTTCAAGACCGGCCTGGCCAACAAGGCTGGTCTTGATTTTTGTGTCTCTACTAAGAACACAAAAATTAGCTGGGTGTGGTGGCGCATGCCTGTGGTCACAGCTACTCGGGAGGCTGAGGCAAGAGAATCGCTTGAACTCAGGAGGCAGAGGATGCAGTGAGCAGAGATTGCGCCATTGCACTCCAGCCTGGGTGACAGAGCAAGACTTCCTCTCTAAAAAAAAAGAACAAAAAGAACTGCAAGAAGCGTGAGAAGGGTCCTCTCCCTTGCTCTGATTCTTGCACTTATCACTCGCACTCACTACTAGATGGGACCACATGAAGAGTTGAATGCAGAACTGCAGGAAGGCCCTTCAGCATGTGGGCGTCTCTTACAAGGCCGGATGATTGAGCTGAAATGAATGTTGACGCTCGTGTTGTCTATGATGCCGTGCAGGAGGGGCCCTGCTGTAGCAGTGACAGCCTGGATGCTCTGTATTTCAGATGGGCAGGAAATGCTCTGAGAACATGCAGGCCTAGGCACTGGGGTTCAGGACCAGGTGAAGGGGGACGGACCCCAATCCCTTCACCCTCATCCTCTAAGACAAGTAGGACCCAAGATGCCTACAGCATCTTCCCCATAGGTGTGGGCAGAAAACCCCACTACACAACCTTGAACTGTCTAGTTAGTGCTTTCTTTTTTTTTCTTTTCCTCTTTTTTTTTTTTTTTTTTTTTATAACTAGTATAGCTCTGTTACCCAGGGAGTGCAGTGGTGCGATCCTGGCTCACTGCAACTCCGCCTCCCAAAGTGCTGGGATTACAGGCATGAGCCACCGTGCTCAGCCAGTTAGTGCTTTCTCAAACTGCAGCTTGATTTTCTTTTAAATGGGAGTGTCTGAATGTAGGGCAACTGTGGGAAAGGAAGCATAGGAGAGTAATGATGAGCTTGGGTTGGAATCCTGGCCTTGACCCTTGTTTTCTGTGTTACCTTGCTAACTTGTTTCACTCCCCCCAAGTGTCTATTTCATCAGGTAAAATAGGAATGGTAATGACACCTCCCTTGCTGAGCTGCTCAGAGGATTAAACAAGATAATGTAGGTGAATGCATTCAGCAGAGTGCCTGGGGTACAATAGGTACTCAATAAAAGAGAAAATAAAATGGAGATAGATGGCAAAAGCCATTGAGAAGACTCAACCTCTAAACAAAGCTTCCTCTGAAATTAGAGAAATTTGCAACCCTGGCATCTTGGCTGGAATCCCAGGATAAGATGGGCACTTACAGTAGCAAAGCCAGCCACAGCCCAGGACACCACGCCCCAGAGGGCAGGGGCTGCTCCCCATCCGAGGGCTGCCAAGCTCAGGAAACGGATTCACCTTTTGTCCTGGGGACACTGCACTTGGAAAAACATTATTGATTTCATAGTTCAGGTTGCAAAGGGAGGAAGAAAGATTGAGTTTCATCACATAAAGCACTTATGCTTGCGGTACTTTCTCTTTAGAGAGGTACTCGGCAGTCATTTTCATTAGTGTCTCTTCTTAAAACAGTCTCAGAGATAGCTTATCCCCATTTTCTAAAGGCAGAACATAGAAGAAACAACTGGCTGAAGAGCATGTAGCACGGTAGCAAAAGTCAGTTCATGACCTCCAAGTTTCTAGCATATTGCTTAACTAACCAAGCTTCAGCAATCCGCTCCACAAATGCCTGGCAGGGGCCTCTCAGTCATATACTTGTTGCTCAAATCAGTCACTCATGATCACCAGAAAAATGCAGACACGTAAATCTAGGCTACATGATTCCTTTTTCCTAGGAGCTTAGAACAGGAGGTAAAGAGTGACTTTTCCAACCAAATCACAAATGAGACCGCGTTAGCAAGTCCTGGAGCAGGGTTGTTGGAACTATTCCGGGATACATGTTACACCGTAGAGCTCTGGATGCCTAGAAGCAATGAAGACAGGGTGGGGGCAGTGAAATAACCAGCTCCCACGCTAACCGAAGCCTCCTCACAGGGCTCTAGCTACGCTGCCCCCTCACCTGAGGAACTCTTGCCTTTGATCACAACAGCATCACAACCTGTCCCTGATACCAAAAGGAGAAATACTCTTGGCCTGTGCCCTCCTGGATGGATGGTTTTTCAGAGAACAGGACGTTTAGTGAGTTTGTCTCAGACCGCACAGAGAACATGGTAAGCCTACTAGGGCTGATAGGCTGAGGGAAATTAAGAAGATAGGAATAATGGCTTTTCCTCCGATGCTAAAGCCAGCATGTACCTGAAATGAGCCCCAAAGCTCAGGCCTGACTTCATGCCTTTCTTGTCCTGGGAAGAGAGTTTATCAGATTCCAAAGAATGCATTTCAGTTATCTTTGTTTCCAATACTGAATCAGCTCCTTCTGCTCACCAAGACATAGCCCTTTCTATCTCTTTTTCAGAAAAATCCCAAGGAACAATTGTTTTGGATTACTCAGTGGCCCCAGCGTGGAAACTGCTTGTGTGGCCCAGCTAGACAGGGCTGTTCAGACAAGGAGACTTGACCTGGAGCTTCTGGGATGATTCCAAGGTATTGCATGTATGTACATGTCTGCTGTGTGTTCATTAACTGCTGGGGAAAAAGCTCTGGGTAGTCACAGCCATCTACTGTCAGTTTTCAAGACAGACTTCGGCGGGCAACCAGCTTGGTGGGAGGCATCCTTAGTCAGCTGGGAAAGTAAGGCTGCCGTGCTGTCAGACCTAAGAGAGGCATGTGTCATACTCTTTCTGTTTTCTGGCACTCCCTGGCTCTTCCTAAGGCCTTTCTCAACCGGGCACGCTATGTGATGTAGACAGCAAGCAGGACCGGAGGCTGGCAGTCCCCAGAGCGGAGCTGGCAGTGGCCACTTGGACTCCCTCATGTCACACCATTGGCTTCCAAGCCCAGATGTAGGTGCCTACCCCTCCCGTTGGGACCTTGCCAAATCTTTTGTAACATTTTAAAACAGCCATTGAAGTGCCAGATGACAAAATTTCTCTTGGAGATTGAGAAATTCCAATTGGGATGATGGCAGCATTCTGGAACTTAGGACAGATTTGCTTCCCAGGGGGAAGCGAGGAGGTCAAGACTCCAGGTCCCCATCTCATTTTAACCAAAGAACTCCAAGTCTCCATCCCAGTTTAACCTAAGAATCAGTACTGTTTTTTTTTTCTTTTTTTTGAGACAGAGTCTTGCTCTGTCCCCCATGCTGGAGTACAGTGGTGTGATCTTGGCTCCTGCAACCTCCACCTCCCACATTCAAGTGATTCTTTTGCTTCAGCCTCCTGAGTGGCTGGGATTACACGTGTGTGCCTCTATGCTTGGCTAATTTTTGTATTTTTAGTAGAAATGGGGTTTTACCATGTTGGTGAGGCTGGTCTTGAACTCCTGGCCTCCCAAAGTGCTGGAACTATAAGATGTGAGCCACTGCACCCAGCCTCCCTGCTCTATTTTTTTTTTTTTTTTTTTTTGAGATGGGGTCTTGCTCTGTTGCTCAGGCTGGAGTGCAGTGGCATGATCATAGCTCCCTGCAGCCTCAAACTCCTGGGCTTAAGAGATCCTCCTGACGACCAGGCATCGTGGCTCACACCTGTAATCCCAGCACTTTGGAAGGCCAAGGTGGGTGGATCACTTAAAGTCAAGAGTTTGAGACCAGCCTGGCCAACATGGTGAAACCCTGTCTCTACTAAAAATACAAAAATTAGATGGGCGTGGTAGTGCACATCTGTAATCCTAGCCTACTCAAAAAGCTGAGGCAGGAGAAACCTGAGCCTGGGAGGTAGAGGTTGCAGTAAGCTGAGATCACATCACTGAACTCCAGCCTGGGCAAAAGAGTGAGACTCTGTCTCAAAAAACAAGAGATCCTCCTGACTCAGCCTCCTGAGTAGCTGGGACTACAGGTGTGTGCACCACAACACCTGGCAATTTTTGTATTTTTTGTAGAGACAGAGTCTTGCTATATTGTCCAGGTTGGTCTTGAACTCCTAGCCCCAAGAAATCCTCTCACCTCCGCCTACCAAAACTCTAGCATTACAGGCATGAGCTACTACACCTGGCCTTTCTTTTTTTATTTTACATACTGAAGTTAGTTACAGATTTCAATTGAAAGAGGGCTTTCTTAGTTTACTAGTGTTTTAAAAGCCCTCCTTATCCCTTCCAGTAGCAGCTATTCAGAATTTTAAAAGAGGAACAATCAGAGAGGAAAGGTAAGTTATTCCTTGGGTATGAAGAAAAGCCACAGATGTCACCTGGGCCTCACCAGGGCATCTGTGCAGGTGTCTACACATTAGCAACACCATCTGCTTGGCTGTCTCTCAAAAGAAGAAGAATCCTGGCCTAATGAACTCCTCAAGCTCTCTTTTTTGGGAACTAGATCACAATTTGAAATCTTAATCCAAGGCAATAGTTGAATATATCAGCATCCTACATAATCCAGAGCTAAAAAATGTGAAATTAAGTCATGAATTGCTTTCAAATATAGCAGGAATCTTCTGGCCTCTTCCAGTCCTGAAAGGCGCCACCAAATGTTGCCTCAGTGTCAAGCCCCCAAATAAATACATGCGAATAAGGCTGATTTGCCCTTTTCACTCTTCTCCCGGGCACTATGAACATTTGACTAGAGAGAGCCAGAGAAGATCACCTCAACCCACTTAGGTGGTGGCCTCTTTTAAAGTGAAATGTGAAGCCAGGCTCCAAACTGTCATTGTCCTGAGAGTTCCCAAGAAGGCTTTTGTGTGGTAACCTGGATGCCCGTCCAAATGGCCTTGGCTGGTCCCATCCCTCACTCCAGCTCCTAAGGGTCCCACGGCCATCAATTGACTGTGAACATTTCCTTTCACTGCCTTTTGCAAACTGCTGGGTGAGTGCCAAGGAGCAGCTTTACGGAGTTCATTCACCCCAGGGCTGGGAGCTTTAAGTAGTAGCTTTGCAGGGCTCATTCACCCCAGGGCTGGGAGCTTTTCAGCCGTGTAGGCAGGTTATGTGTTTTAAATCAGCATAGTAGGGCAGAGTGATTTGGAAGCCATTTCATTTTTCAGTTCATCAAACTCCTACTCACCGGGAATCTCTAAACCAGCGATACGAAACCTTTCTGGAGTTGTGACACCCTGTTGTCACTCATTTTATTTCATCAAACACCCACCCCTCTTAAGAATGCTACAAGGCATGTATTTATTTTTAAGATGAAAGTGAATTAAAATTGGAAAATTACCTGAGAATTTTCTGGCACTCTAGCAAAAAAAAGGAGATCTACCAGAAGTGTTTGGAAATCGGGATCTTTACTAAGAATCATCACTCTACACAGGGAAGTCACTTGACCGAATTGGGAAGCAGGAAGAATTTGTCCTTGCTCCTCCCCTCTCCCATGATCTGATTCCCTCCCCAGCTGCACATCCGCTCCCCAGGCGTCAGAGCACTTGCACTACCCCATACCTCCCTCCGTGGTACCTCACACAGGACTGGCCCTTCCCATTCCCCCAGCCCCTGCTCTGCAACTGTCTCCTCTCAGCGCTCCTGTTAACACACCTGATGCCCACTCCTTCTGCAGGTAGCCCCTGTAGGCTAGTTGTTTCTTTAGAAAGGGGTAACAACTTCTTTTTTTTTTTTTTTTGGATGGAGTCTCGCTCTGTTGCCCAGGCTGGAGTGCAATGGGACGATCTCGGCTCACTGCAATCTCTGCCTCCTGGGTTCAAGCAATTCTTCTGCCTCAGCCTCCCAAGTAGCTGGGATTACGGGTGTAGGCCACCATGCTTGGCTAATTTTTTTGTATTTTTAATAGAGATGGAGTTTCACCATGTTGGCCATGCTGGTCTCAAACTCCTGACCTCAAGTAATCCACTCACCTCAGCCTCCCAAAGTGCTGGGATTACAGGTGTGAGCCATTGTGACCAACCAAGGAGTAACAATTTTTAAGTTCATTTTCAGCACAAAAATTTTAGTAGGGTTAATCTTTATGGTAATGTCTTAAAATCTTAATCCCGCCCAGTGATATTTGTAATTTTTTTATCCCTAGAATGCTCAGCAGAGGGATATTTGCAATATAACTAGAGA